>JBBPBX010006975.1:25407-65962 GCA_038048925.1 Garcialebias charrua | reverse complement strand
AACACTTCCTGGTAGTTTTAAGCTTCTTTCTGCATTTTCAGCTATGTTTCAGCTTTTATAGTTAATTTCTTAAAAGTGTGCGCTCATTTCTGCTCATTTAAACCTAATTCAGCAAGTACGTGTTTTTTCTGCTTTCTTCTGCTAATTTAGGCTTGTTCTTCCATTTCAGCATGTTTTTAACTGATTTCAGCTGTTTGTTTTTTTGCCAATTCTTCAGCAATAAGCATTGACACTACATTTTTGCAGGAAATGAAATTTCTCTAGTTTAGTTTAGTTAGAGCTTGTAATTTCAAAGAGTTAAATCAGCACGAGAGAAAAAAGGGAAATTTAAACCATATGCACTAAATAGTACCTGTGGACTTCTTTCAAACACTGTGTGCAGGTGTAGAACTGACAAACAGCCTAAAATGGCTGTCTGCAGCATGTCACATAGTGGAAAGCAGAAGTAAACCGAAGGACGTCAGTTCAAATCCCCCTGCTGACCGTGACCCCTAAAATGTGGGTTGAAAAGGTGAAGCACCCCACCTTTATTTGCCCCACTCTGAGCCCTTGAGCAAGGCCCTCAACCTCCCATCTGATCCTCTGGGTGCCATATGCAGCTCTCTGCTCCACATGGAGTGCTATGGTCTGTGGTTAAGGTGCTGGTTATCAATCATCTCCAGCTGATGTGGAACACAACCCACCTTGTGCTAATAGTTATCTCTGTACGTTTCTTGCTGTGTCGAGGTGAAAACACAGAGTTCATCAGATTCTCATTCCAGCACGAAGAACAGACTATAAATCTGGAAAAAGAGCAAAACTTAAACAAACATCAGAATAATAATTACAATATTCCTATTTAGCTTTTCTTTATTTTATTTACATGTAGAAATTCATTCTGGGTTGAGTGATGTTTAATATACTGTATAAGAGTCTTTACAGCAACATGACTGTTCTGCTCATCATGAGAACTAAACAAAAATGTCCATTTAGTGGAAGACTTCATCTTTCACTGAGAAAGTCTCATTGTTTACTCTCATCATTTAGCATCAACACAAGCTTGCTGCTCCAGATGCTTTCAGTAATTTAAAGAAAATATGCAACACAGCAGGAGTCCTTCAGCAACATCTAGTGGAACCTTTCAGATTAGACAGAAACTGAAAAGTCAAAAGCTTTTCTGCATTTAGAGAAAACTCCAGAAACACTAAATATATACTGTAATTCTTAAGTGACATATTACCAAGCAGGAAAACTGGATTTTTTTTTCTAGAAAGACATTTGAATTCTATTTTCTCAACAATGTCGACTCCTGTTTGATGTCCTGTGGTGTGATATTTCTTCTGTTGCTAGTTCCCACTTTGATTTCCTGATAGTTATTCCTTTATGATCTAGCTAGCTACTATGATTAAGAGTCATGTTTTATTAGACTTACATCTGAAGTGGACTGAAAGCAGCAGAACACAAACCATCATATTCTTGTGCTGGAATGAAAATATGTCTTGTTTCCCAGCCTGAGGCTGTGTTGAACAAAGTTCATTGTTTTGTCATCATCATCATCTGCATCAACATTTGTGAAAGGCTTTTTTTTTCCCCAAGGATTTTTTTGACAACCATTCATTCATTCATTCAACCTTTATTTATACAGGCTAGCCTCGTTGAGTCACGGGGACTCATTTACAAGAGGGACCTGTCTCACTCACACCAAACAACCATCCACTCTCACACTCACACCTAGGGTCAATTTAGAGTCACCAATCAGCCTAACAAGCATGTTTTTTGGTCTGTGGGAGGAAACCGGAGTACCCGGAGGAAACCCACGCATGCACGGGGAGAACATGCAAACTCCACCCAGAAAGGCCCCGGACCGGGATTTGAACCGGCAACCTTCTCGCTGAGAGGCAGCAGCTCTACCAGTTGTGCCACCGTGCTGCCACAACCAAAAAGGAATGGTTTAATTTTATGCTTATTTTGGAGAATTGTGAGTCGTCTTTAGCTTTGTATTCCTGATAAGGAGACTCCAGCATAAGAACAAAATTTTTTTTAAGTTGTGTCATCTGGACCAGTTTCTGGCTCAGATGACATGATTTAACTTTTTTTTAATTATTGATATCCACCTGGATGATTGAGCCTACAAAACTAAATAAGCCATCTTAGATACACGAATCTACTTGAAATGGACATTTAGCCTCACTAACATAAAAACTCCAAACTATTTTGGGGTTCACAATATTTGGACATTAACTGAATCATAAATGGTCAGAGGAGAGAAAAAAAAGTCTTATTTGTTGGACTTGGCTGAAAAATTAAACATTTGAGCATTGTATGAAAAAAAAAACTAGTTTCGTTCAAATCATCTTTTGTACATGGTGCAAAGAGAACAAACCCATGAATCTCTAATATAATTAAACACATTTGTTAGCTAAACTAATTAAATATGGTATACCCATATTGAAGCATTTTTTTTTCTCTGAGTAGAATGTTTCAAGAGGTCAAGTTTTTGGGTGTTATAATTGACGACAAATTGTATTGGAAACAACATATAAGTTCTGTCAAAAAACAATTATCTAAATCTATTTCAGTATTCTACAGTTAGATATCTATTGAATGACAAGGCATTGTATCTGTTATACAATACACTTATTGTTCTACATTTGATTTATTGTGTTGGTGTTTGGGGTAAGGCGTACAAAACCCATTTTTGTTTAGCAGAAGAGAGTTATAAGAATTATAACCAGAAAACCTTATCGTCATCCAAAAAGTACATTATTTTATCAGATGAAATTACTGAAGTTTTACGATCTGGTGGATTATATTTTGTTAATGATGTAGAGCTCATAATAATGTATTGCCTTTGAATGTTCAGATGTACTTTGTAAAACGATTGCGTTGTTATAATCTCAAGGGAACTGATATGTTTGTTATGCCTAGGTATAGAACTAGTTTGAAAGGAAGGACTGCAATAGTTCAGGGAGTTAGGTTATGGAACGAAGTGGAAACTGACATTAAAGAAGCTAAATCAATACCTATATTTAAAAGAAAGATCAAGGATAAATTGTTAAGGAAATATGTTTAACAAAGACACAAGTTTAAATAGTAATTCTTGTGATTAAGGGAGTTAATGAGTTACGTTTTTTGTATTTAATGAAGTTGTTTGTTTGAATTGTTTGTTAGAAAATAAGGGGCAGATATAAAAATATTTTTTCTTCATCTACCACCTTTCATTTTATATTTTAATTGTCTTGTTATTTGTGTGTTAAATTGTTTTATTTTGTGTCTGTTATTATAAAATGAATGAATCAATAAATGAAATGTTTCAGTTTGGGTTATTAAAACATAACCTGAGCATTGTTCTTATTATAGTGTATTAATTAAAGACAGCATGGCATGGAGTGACACTAGAAAAAAACAAAAAGATGGAAAAATGATCCATGAGTTCAGATTAACAGCTGTCAGACAAAAACTGAGCTGAATCTTTAGGAGAACACCACCATCTGCTGGACGCGCTCAAACAAAGTCAGGCGATGAAGAGCATCGATCATGGATGGAGGTCTAAACGCCAAGATTCCCGACTCGTTTCTTGAAATGGTAGAATTTACATTCCCTAAACACTATTAGTTGTCTAATCCAGGCATTTCTGTGTTCAACATGGATTTATACGTTTACTGGTTTCCTTGAAAGAACATAATCAAAAGTTATTCCATAAAACTTTTTATTCATAAACTTGATGCAAGTTTACAAATTCCTTTACATTGTCAAAATCACCCTTGCAACAGGAAAAAAAAAAAGAAGAAAATAATTAAGAACCAAACAAAAGCATGCGTACAGTGCATAACTTTTATAACCCAGCCACCGCAGTTCATGAAGCAAGGTAAAGAACCCAGGATCAGGCGCGTTCGCTTCTCAGTCGTGTCAGTTGTCAAAAGCTGAGAAGTCCTTGTTAGTCAGAAATGGGCTGCTGGCATTCAGTGCACTGGACCTTTGAGCACATCAGTGTTCCAAACGTCAACTCTGTGACGTGTCAAAGTTTTGTTCTGAGGGCACACGAATCTCAGCTGCTGATTTTCTTGGGGATCGTCTTTAAAGGTAGTCCAAGGAGGCGAGATAACGAGTTGGCATCTCGTCGTTTCTGACCTGTGCACTGATGCTCTGGGAAACCACAAGAAGCCGTGAAAAGATGGGAAATATCTAGTTCTTCTAATCAGCCAATACAACCACTCTGTCATTCGCAATGTTTGGGGGGGGAGGAGAAGAGAAAAATGGAAATACCCACTGTCATATTGACATGCAAAGTACAGCAATATCAAAAAGAAAGGGTATGTGTGCTCGGAATCCCTCAATGAGCACTGCGTATTCCAGTGGTTCCAAACCCTGGTCCCTGAGGAACACCATCTTGCATGTTTTAGCGTTTTCCGTGATTCAACACACCCGATTCAGTGATTTAATTTCTTCCTAAAGTTCTGCCCAAGCCTGTTCATCACCAAATCATTCAAATCGGGTGTGTCAAAGCAGGGAAACAGCTACAACATGCAGAATGGTGTTCCTCAAGGACCAGTGTTCAGATCCACTGGATTAGACATCTTTAGCCTTGAAAATGTGTGAAACCCAATAGCAACACACACCACAATGCCTACAGGGAAAGCAAGGGCATTGTTTAAAAAGTGGAAGAAAAAAAAAAGACAGACATTCAAACTAGCTTTTCGTGAAACTGAACCAAACCATTGCCAAGTTGAGTGTGCAGTTATGTATTCCTGAGTTTGCTTGTCCAGAAAATACAAGGGTGTGATAAACAATCTGACCAAAACGGAGAGGGTGGGGAGTGATCGGTACATTAGAAACGCACATTACAACAGCTAACAACCATGCCTACGATCTGTAGATTACTGTATGAACAAATGAGTGAGATTCTTTGTCATGTTCACCAAGAAAATGTCAGATGTGCTGAATATGAAGCTTTGTTTCTGCCAGTCTGTGGCAAGTGGCACACCGGAAACCCAAAATTAAAACTTCACTGCATGAAATGGAGTAACTAAGCCTTCGACGCTGGTCATCAGGACAATATACTTAAACCAATGCAAGCACACAACAGAACAGCCACATATGTGTAGCTGTGTTAATTGGAATGCTCCAGAGTTTTCTGCGTATTATTCACATTACATCAAAGCCTCAGCACACCGTGGGGTATACAGCTGTGCTGAGAGTGGTCATGAATACTATCCAGACAAGTGGTCATGGGAAGAGCTGTTTTTTTTTTTTTGTTTGTTTTCTGTGACAAATGGTAAATATTTATTACACCTGAACAAATAATTCTGGAAACAGACTCCAGGTGTGAATCTAAATGGTATGCAGAGGAATCTATTGATGTGTGTTTGTAACTCTGGCTGCATTTTTTTTTTTAAACAGCCGTGACGTCAAAAAAAAAAGAGTCAGAAGGTAAAGGTCATCTCCCCCCTCCACCAAGACAGCTACACCAGTAATCAGAAAGTGAAATGGCTTCAGGAACCAAGCAGGAGACAAAGCTGTTCTAGCGTTCTTCATTTTAACAGAACTCCATACGAATGTGTCCTTGCTGTGTGGCCTTACTGAGGTTCAGCTAGTCTGAGTGATATGAATGTCCAAACCTCTGGTAAGCTACTAACAACCATCTGACATCATTGTTATGAAGTGCCATCAAACAGAGAAGGGGTGGAACCATCACTGTTACCAAAAAAAAAAGGAAGAAAAAATTAGAGGTCTATAAAAACACAAGAAACTGCAGTAGTCATTAAGTTTACATAAGAACACGGTGGGCTTTTGTTTCCTTCTGATACTTCAAAAGTATCTTTTTTTTTTTAATGGGCCCCAAGTTGCAGAGCCCCTGCAATTAATAAATGTATATAGTACAGTATTACAGTCTCTGCCCAGCCAAAGACCTACACAAGATTACATTATAAACAAATCCTTTAGCAGAAATACAAATTTACATGTTTACAGTGGAGTTAAAATCCATTACATTACAGTGTGAGCCAATCCAAACATGCCCCTCTTTGCCTGATCATGTTTGTTATGCTGCCAGGCGAGTCGCGCACCAAACCTCTCCTGCAGAGTCGCCCTGCTGCTGGTTGTGATGATGAGGATCACGATGGTGAGTTTCTTCCTGACTCAAAGTCAGCAGTGTGCTGTTCGTTTTAGCGGCCTGTCTCAGTTAGCCTGAGAAAAGGCCCGTCATTGTCCTCTCCTGCTCAGGCCATCCAAAACATGAGGTGTAAAAGCAATCCAGCCTCAGAAGACATGCTGCACCGTTCATCGCTAAGCCAGCAAGTAACCTTGACATGCTCAATGCCAAAACTAAAGAGTGACTTTAAATGTTGTATTTGTCAAATTTATGGGGCATGAGATGACTATTGCAATAGAAAAATTAAATTAAAAAAAGACTTCTCCAAACGGATGTATAAAGAAATGAGTATCTGATGAGAGAACAAGTTGCAACCATGTCCATTTCCAGTTGGAGATGAGCCTATCTGAATCTGTGTGGGGTTCGGGTGGTCATTAAATGAGGAATTTGGTTTGAAGTTCAAAAGGTCATGTAAAGAACATTACTTGCAGGCTAAAAATGAAATTGGTCACAAGAAAGAAGAAAAAAAAAAAGAAAAGAAAAACAATCTAAGACATGTGGTCCCAGGGCAGGAAAGGCAATAGTCTGTATTAGCCATCCTCTTTAGGGGGTGTGTACCAGCCTAAAAAAAAGAAGCAAAAACTTAGTTAAAATTATTTTTTGATGAGGAAAAAGTCCTGTTTAAATGGGTTTGAGCAGAGAACTACAGATCTAAAAAACAACAATTTGTCAACGACAAATGTATGTATTGCTGTTGCTGGTGAGCTGCTGGTGCGTCCACTACAAAGACAACCTGCAGGACATCCAGTCCACCAACATTTGTTACTTTATGTAACTAAAGCCAAAAAGACATCAACATTTTTGAGGTATGAATTCAATGTTGAGTAAATGATCATCAGTTGTGCACTGTACGGTTTTGTTTTGGTGTGATCCACCTTCTTTTTGTTAAACTCCTTGAAGCACCTGTTACACAAGAATTAACCAACAATCCAGCATGTTAACGTTAACGTGTTTAGCAGATGAACAATGATCTGAGGATCAATATCAATCAGCAAATCAACGCATCAGAGGACTCTGGTTTCAGCGAACAAACTGTATGAAACTGGAGACAGAACTCACCGTTCTTTTCGTGAATTTGAACCAGGGATTTGTAGGACTGCTGTGCTCTGGCAAGATTGTACTGATTCTGCATTACAAGATAAAAAAAGACAACTTTGTTTCTCTTGGTAAAAAACAAAAGACTCAAAGTCCCATGGGACAAATTCTATACATAGAAGTGATCCTGGTAGATACCGTATTCGTCGGTGTATAATACGCTGTTTTTTTTGCTCATTTGAATGTCCTGCGTATTATACACCGAAGCGTATTATCTATGGATTTTTTCCCATATTTTTAGACCCATTTTTAGCTCCGTTTCGCTGGTTTTCATTTTGGCCAAAAATGGTGCAGTACCCGTTTCGGGCGCTATGGGCAGCAGCAGAGGACTCAGAGAGCGAGGAGGAAGAGGAAGAAGAAGGAACAGGGACCTTGTACCGGTGACCTGCCTCGTGCTGCAGGCTGCAGGCCTTGGTGGAGGTGTACTTGGAACTTTTTGCCAGCGACACGGAAGACGAAGAGTTTGAAGGATTTGAATAGGTACCGGTAGTGTAAATAATTTGTTTGAATAAAAACTGTAAACAACAGGTATCTGTTTCTGTCATTTTTATGGGCGGGGTGAGCGTGTATTAATTTTAAAGCCGCTAATATTTACGTTGTAACCGTCAAAGTGCATTTATTAACAAAAATTAAACAGAGACACGTTAACATATACTGTATATTCAGCTAACAAATATATATATTTTAGGTGTTTCTGTGTGGTAGTTTAATTTCAATTAAATTCAGCTCTTGCTGCAAACCGTTTCTGTGTGCGCGCATCGTGTTTACATTTTAAATTCAGCTGATTTGTAATCATTTATTAACAAAAATTAAACAGAGACACGTTAACATATATATTCAGCTAACAAATATATTTTAAGGCGTTTCTGTACAGTAGTTTAATTTTAATTAAATTCAGCTCTTGCTGCAGCAAACCGTTTCTGTATGCGCGCATCGTGTTTACATTTTAAATTCAGCTAATTTGTAATCATTTACTAACAAAAATTAAACAGAGACATGCTAACATATATATTCAGCTAACAAATATATTTTTTGGTGTTTCTGTACGGTAGTTTAATTTTAATTAAATTCAGCTCTCGCAGCAAACCGGGCCTGTGGGCCTGTTGTGTGTGTGCGCGCATCGTGTTGTTTACATTTTAAATTCAGCTGATTTGTAATAATTTATTAACAAAAATTAAACAGAGACATGTTAACATATATATTCAGCTAACAAATATATTTTTAGGCGTTTCTGTAGTTAAATTTTTTATGAAATTCAGCTCGCGCTGCACAATGAACCACATTTCCGGGTTGTCTCAGCGGTGACGCGTAACGTCAGCGGTGGATGACGCGTTACGTCGGCGTCGGGGAGGGGGTGTGCGCCATCTAGTGGTCATAAAAAAGACCGTCACGGCAGCGTGTATTAAACACCGAAGCGTATTATGTACGTTTTTTTTCTGGTTTATTGGCAAAATTGGACAAAGCGTATTATACACAGGTGCGTATTTTACAACGACGAATACGGTAGAAGCTACAATTTAAATATTTTTTTTTTGCCTTTTCCATCCCAACAGTGGCACGTAAAACACAATTGCTCCAACGCTTTATTTTCAAGCCTTAGCGTAATTTCTGCTGCATGCTTGTTACATTCCACTGAGGTGTAGAGTGTCAGTCTCAGACTGTCACTGCTTAACTGTTGTGTCTGTCACTGGTCAGCAGCTTTAAGAGTAATTTTTAAAAAGTACCGTAATTTCCGGACTATAAGCCACTAATTTTCCCACACACACTTTGAATATTGTGGCTTAAACACTGTTGTGGCTAATTTGTTTTTTTTTTGTTTCTTTTTGATGAGCTAATAAGCTTCCTGCTGCCAAAACGTGACTCAGTGAGACTACTTGTATAAATAAAAGATTTAAAAAAAAAATCTGACCAATAAAATTACCAAACAGGTCACAGTGGACCAATGAGATAGCGATCAATGACTTCCTGTTAAGCTACTTTATTTATTTATTTTTAAACAAGCTGTGTTACAGGCACTGTTAAAAATATACAGGTAGTCCTCGACTTACGACACCCTCGACTTAAGACGTTTCGAACTTACGTCACGCATCTCATAAAAATATATATATTTTTAAATAAATAAATAAACGTACAGTACTGTACAGTTACCAAGCACTTAGCCTATCCTAACAGTTTTTAAAGATGAAGGAGTGAGTTGAATTGTCTCCCTCCTCCCTAGCAGGCTCCATTCACATAAAGGGAGCTAGCTCCCTTTATGTGAAAGGGAGACAATTAAACTCACTCCTTCATCTTTAAAAACTGTTAGGATAGGCTAAGTGCTTGGTAACTGTACAGTACTGTACATTTATTTATGTATTTAAAAAAAATAATAATAATTTTTGTATGTGCTCCGACTTACGGCGATTTCGTGTTACGAACAGTGCGTAGGAACGGAACTCGTTCGTAAGTCGAGGACTACCTGTATATATTTTACTGTAAGTGTCTGTGTATGTTACTTTGTATTTAACTAAAAGTAAAAAAAAACAAAAAAAAACAACTCTGCGTAAATATCTCATGTTACAACATGAACACCCGCGGCTTGTAATCAAGCGCGGCCTATAAACGTACAAAATTATTATTTGTATTTATTTAGTAGGCGTGGCTAATATTCGAGTGAGCTCAATAGTATGAAAATGTCGACAAGTCTTCAGCTTGATTTGGCTCACTTGGAATTTTGACTAAGTAGGTTCTAAAAACAGAGCTAGAAACAGGTGAGACCACCTTATGTCTCTGAAGCTGCCTCAAGTCAAGCCCATAGAAAAAGGTCATAAAGGGCAAGACTAAGAAAAGACAGCCCAAAAAGACTCTGGATTCAAAGGTCACTTAGGGTGTTGTTCCTATTTCTGGAGACTAGTAGATCACCGCAACTCATGGTGCATTCTGTGGTTCCTGAAGGGAGCTGCAGGAATGACTGAATGTTGTGTTTGCAAACAACTATTATTGCCTTACAACTTGATGTGCATGAAATATATAAGCTACAGCGGAGATTAAACATACAAATGAGGCAGAAAGGACCAAAAAACCATTAAGTGTTTGCACGCAGACAGAAATATTAAGAGAGAAATGCAAAATAAATGTGCGTGTGCAAAAGCATCAACATTTTGTATGTAAAACTAACCTAATAATAAAAATTTCAAAATAAAAACATTCTCACTTACTTTATTGGCTCCAAACTGCACTCTGGCTTTTCCTTTGACTAAAGTGGCATTGATCTGCATGATGACAGACTCAATGGAATAGGCACTGCTCCAACCCTGCAATCAAAAACCCAAAAGAGCAGCTTTTAAAAATTGAAAGTCATGCACAAACAGAAGAGATGCAAAACAACTCAAGGCATCACAAAGTTTCATGTAACGCCAATTTACATTACGGGATTATTAGATAATGCTACACACCTGCTTGGTGAGAAGTTCCATACAAAGGGCGCCTCCTCCGAGAACATAACTTAAAAGAAAATAATCAAGAAAGGCAACATTTTTAGTTTAAATAAAACATTTACACATCTGAGCTTGCTACTTAAAACTAACCAGACGAAAATGTGCATTTATAAAATAAAATACTTACCCTCCAGAAAGCACAGGAGAAACTACCCGGACAAATGGTGGATCGAAAGGGAAATTATCCTTAGAAAGAAGACAATCATTAAAATTCATTCATGACTAATCCTTTTTATTAAGCTGAAGTTAGTTTTACTCACTTTATAAGAGAAGTTTAGTAAAATGTAATCCATTCCTTCTTTTTCCTTTAAGACTTGTAAATCACTGTGTAAGGGGCTATCTGGGTCCACCCTGTTGGTTCAGTCTGTTAGTATTAACACAGAAACAAAAACTACAACATGACAAGTTACTTACGTCCTCAGTTTGACGTGCCATTCATACAGGCTGTCATTAGCAAGCTCCACTGAGTAAATGCCTGCAAAACAAAATTAAATTCAAGTCTTCTGACATGTCCAATTTAAAGGCTTGATCCTAAAGCATGTTTCATTGCAGTTTTTTTCCATTATTAAAACAATGAAACAGAATGGGGCAAAGCAAAGGATACATTCTGACAAGAACTAATCTCGATCGTGCCTCGTCAACGCATTAAAAAATTAGCCCTTGCAGAGTAACAACATTTACATAATTAAAGGATTTCAGAAGGTCCACAAGTGATGTCTTTGTCAATAGAAATGTCAAAATGTCCAAATCCAAACTTATAACATTCATTAAGTACTTAATTATTTTGTGAATTAGTTGATGTTGAGCAGATTACCTGTCACAACAACACCAAAAATAGGATGAGTGTGTGCCATTTCAACTCCATGTTTTTGACATTTCCTTTGTTCCCAACAAACCACAACCTTTGTGCTGTGTGCATACCTGTCTTGTAACTCTGAGACCTGTAGATCTCTCTTAGCTCCTTCATTAGGCGGTCAGAAGCCTGCACTGAACCAGACACAGCTCCCTGCAAAATGACAAACATTGCAACAAGACAAAAAACAAAACACGGTTGTGCAATCCATTATTTGTCATTTGTACAAATGTGAGCAAACATCAGTGACGCAGCATGAATATACCCCCTGAATATATTTACAGTGAAAAAAGTCAAATATCACTTGCATGGCAAACAGAGAATATTACTTTTATAGCAATAAAGACATTTTATTTCAACAATTTCAAACAGAATCATCAGCCGAGTCACTAGCCGTTTACAAGCGCAAAATTATTTGATTGTATTGAAATGTATTTGAATAATCTGAATGTGTTGTTTACAAAAACACAATCTGATCATGAACTCTTTCAAAGTTTCTAGTAGAAATGTTGTCGCTCACCAACCAGTTTTGCTTTCCCGACATATTAGCATCTAGCCAGGTGGAAATACATGAGGTAGACATAAGTTAAAAAGGCGTTCAATTCAAGATCAACTGGACTTTATTTGTAACAGAAGACGTTTCGCTTCTCATCCGAAAAGCTTTATCAATTCAATGAACCAGACTGTGTGTGCGTGTGGATTTATAACAGGAGTCACGCACCATCATATGTAAATTGCAAGCTGAGGTAACACATACATGTAAATTGACAGATCACACCTTAACAGTAGGGAGTTCCCTTGAAGTCTCTGACAGCAGACACAACACTGCTGTCAGAGACTTCAAGGGAACTCCCTACTGTTAAGGTGTGATCTGTCAATTTACATGTATGTGTTACCTCAGCTTGCAATTTACATATGATGGTGCGTGACTCCTGTTATAAATCCACACGCACACACAGTCTGGTTCATTGAATTGATAAAGCTTTTCGGATGAGAAGCGAAACGTCTTCTGTTACAAATAAAGTCCAGTTGATCTTGAATTGAACGCCTTTTTGATTTATCATGTCCTGGACGACTGAGCATCTTCACCAGCATAGACATAAGTTGCACATGTGCAGTCAGGTCAGTTTTCCACAATCGGAATAAAATGATCAGATTAAGTGTTTACATGCACACCGTTCAGATTATGAATTAGCATAAACCACCACTCTCATTCGGATTACACATTTATTCGGATCAAGCTGAATCAGCTCAGAATAATCCGAATGGGGCGTTTACATGATGCATTTTTATTCCGAACAGCCGTTTAATCCGATTATTTATGTCCATGTAAACATAGCTACTGAGAAGGATCCTGAGAAACCTCAGATTAAAAAAAACAAAAAACAAAAAAAAACATTATCTTTAACAAGTTTCTGTTTCCTTGATAAACACACTATGAAAAGTAAACAAGCTGTATGCCAACGTCCTCCTGCCGCTGACGGATTTTAACAGTGAATGTAGTTTTGTAGTTGTAGAATGTAGTTTTGGAGACGAGTGTTTTTATGGACTAGAATTGAACTAGTAATGCAGGTAAACCTTAATGTTTTTAGTGCGAGATATTCAAGCGGGTTGGAGTTGCACTGTGTAGAACATGGGTGTCAAACTCGCTTACAAAAGAGGCCTAAACTAAAACCTTTTTCAAACTAAGGGCCAATTTCAAAAACCACACTAACTCAAATTAGATACCCAACATCTTTACTTGGTTACAGGTTAGTCAACAAGAGTTTGGTTGGTCTCATTTGATGTTCTTTGTTGTGCCTTAAACATTATAATCAAAGATTACTGAAAAAAATAAAGAAATAGAATTATTCTACGTTTCACATATCAACTTGGGGGCCAGATCAGATGTCAATGAGGGCCACATTTGGCCCCCGGGCCATGAGAGTTTGACACATATGGTGTAGAATATAATAATAATAATAATAAACTTTATTTGTATAGCACCTTCCTACAATGCCTTGCATTGACCAAGGTGCTTAACAGGACAGAAAATATAAAAACCGGTACAATAAATCAGTGAAAATAAAATAAAAGCAACAGCAATAAAAGGAGGCAATGGAAATAAAAATGCTACATACTAAAATACCAAAAGTAATAAAAGTTACACACTGAAAGCTTTTTTGAACAAGTGGGTCTTCAGTCTGGTTTTGAACAGAGTCAGATCAGAGGTGGCACGCAGCTCAAGGGGGAGACTGTTCCAGGCTTTTGGGCCGGCAACAGAAAAGGACCGGTCTCCCCATTGTTTGTACCTTGAGCGAGGCACCTCCAGCAGGTGTTGACTGGCAGATCGTAAAGCTCTGCCGGGCTGATGGACTTTCAAAAGTTCTGAGATGTAGAGAGGTGCAAGTCCATTCAGAGCTTTGAAAACAAACAGCAGCAGCTTGAACTGTATCCTGAACTGAACCGGGAGCCAGTGTAAAGAGGACAGGACAGGAGTGATGTGTTCATATTTTCGTGTGTTGGTCAAAAAGCGGGCGGCAGAATTCTGTACAAGCTGTAAACGGGAGATGGACGATTGATTAATTCCAACATACAAAGCATTACAGTAATCAAGTCTGGAGGTCACAAAGGCATGGATGGCCTTCTCCAGATCACTACGGCTGAGGAGTGACTTTACTTTAGAGAGCAGACGGAGCTGAAAGAAGCTGGTCTTGACAACAGAACTGATCTGTTTATCAAGCTTTAAGTTGGAATCAAGCTGCACTCCAAGATTTCTGACCACTGGGTTGAAGTGGGGGAGGGGAAAACCGAAACTGGGACTGGGAAGGATGTTGCTGGTGTCACCGGGTGCACCAAATAAAATGCATTCGGTTTTATCAGTGTTGAGGTGGAGGAAGTTTTGAGAGCCAGTGCTTAATCTCATTTAAGCAGTTGACAATAGTGTTTGAACTGAGTGAGGGGTTGGGAGTGACTGGTAGATAGATGTGTAGATCATCTGCATACCGGTACATATGAAAAGACAGATTATGGCGTGCAATGATTGATCCTAGTGGCAGCATGTAAAGAGAAAAGAGAACTGGCCCCAGAATGGATCCCTGTGGTACGCCAGAGGTCAGAGGGGTTGATGAAGAGGAGGACAGATCACCTATCATGACAGAAAAAGTTCTCCCGGTTAGGTATGATCTGAACCACTCAAGCACAGCTCCCTGGAGGCCAACCTGCTGAGACAATCGGTTGATTAGTACCTGATGGTCTCTACGGTGTCAAAAGCTGCTGAAAGGTCTAACATCACCAGCAGAACAGGGTTTTTTGCATCCAGGGACAGAAGAATGTCATTCTGTACTTTGAGCAGTGCTGATTCAGTGCTGTGACGGGCTCAGAAACCAGACTGAAATTTTTCAAACAGGTAGTTGAGCTCTAGAAAAGACTGAAGTTGAATAAAAACAATCTTTTCTAGGACCTTTGATAAAAATGACAGATGGGAAACTGGCCTGAAATTAGAGAGAGCTGTAGGATCCAAGCCTGGTTTTTTGAGAAGAGGCCTGACCACAGCATGTTTGAAAGCAGATGGCACAAAACCTGAAGTTAGACAGCTGTTAATGAATGACAAAACACAAGGACCAATTACATCAAAGGACTGTTTGAACATTTTTGAGGGAATGATGTCCAGAGTACAGTTTGTTGGTTTCATCTGCTGAACCACCTTGATGAGGTGAGGCAGTGAAACCAGGTCGAACTCGTCAAAAACAGCGGTGGTTATTGCAGACGTACATGACTGGACAACGTTGGATGGGCTGACAATGTTCTGCCTGATAGAGTCAATTTTGTTGATAAAGTAGCTCTGAAAGTCATCACAGGTAGACTGTGTGGCAGTTTTCAGAACATTGACAGAGGGATTGATGACAGACTGAATTGTGCTAAATAGCATCCTCGGCCAGTTGCAGCTGATGGAGATTAAATTGGAGAGGTATTGTGACTTGGCCTGCTTCACCGCATGTTGATATTCCCAGACAGTCTCTCAGTATACCTTGGGACACATGAAGCCGGTCCCGCCTCCATTTGCGCTCAGCTTTCCTGCAGCGTTGTCGAAGGACCCGCGTTGTTTCGTTGAGCCATGGAGGTGGTTTGATCTTTGAAGAAGCCTGTTTGAGAGGAGCGATGGAGTCCAAGATCGTTGTGCAGGTGTGATGGAAGGAGGTGATGAATTCCTCTGGATGTAGAGATGGGTCCAGGCTAACAGCAGAGTATAAGCCAGTGCTCTTAAAGGCATCAGTGAACTGACTTGGAGTGGATGGGGTGATAGAGCGGCAGAGACATGCTGGGAGAACAGCCTTCGGTGCAGGAGGGGTGGAAAATTCAAATAAGATGGGAAAGTGGTCTGAAATGCAGGTGTCCAGAATGTCTACAGCAGATATGTGAAGGCCGTGGGAGATAATTAAATCCAGAGTGTGGCCCTGATTGTGCGTGGCCCCTGACACAGACTGTGACAAGTTAAAAGAGTCCAGAAGGTTCTGAAACTCACATCCAAGTTGATTAGTTGGACAGCAGATATGGGCGTTGAAATCTCCACAGAAAAGCAGGGTGTCAAATTTTGGCAGCAGTTCAGCCAGTAGTTCTGAGAACTCACTGAGGAAGTCCTTATTATATTGTGGTGGGCGATAAATAAGCCCACACAGCAGAGGTTTTGCAGATTCAAGCACAAACAGCATGATCTCAAAGCTGCTGTAGTTTTTAGGAGGCAACAAGCGGCACTTGAACGCATCACTGAACACAGCAGCGAGGCCGCCGCCCTGGCCGGACCCCCACGGTGCGTTCAGGTAGGAGCAGCCAGGTGGGAGGAGCTCGGAGAAGGAGCTGTTGTCCTCTGGTTTCTGCCAGGTTTCAGTCATCAGAAACAGATCCAGACGATGAGTGGAGATCAAATCACTTAATATAAAAGTTTTATTAGTGATCGATCGGGCGTTAAGGAGTGCAGCACGTACTGGCGCATGACCAGTTGCGTAACCCGCAGCTCGAGCGAGCGGGCGGAGATTCTGTTTAACGTAGCCTCGCTTCTGGGTCTTCACCGGGGGACAAGATGGATACTGATCACCGACATCATGATTGACAGAAACGAGGCAGCGATGGCGATGAACCATGGAACGATGGATATCAAAGACGCTGAATTCCGGAGATAAGTCAGCTGTAGCCGTACTGTGAGAGGAGAGGTAATTTTTGAATCTCACCAGGACTCCCGCTCTCTTTCCGTGTCTTCTGCGGCGCTTGTTGCGTGGCAACGTACTGGTGCTACGGTGTAGGTAGGCTGGAACAGACGCCAGGAAAGGTGGAGGTGGTGGAGGCTTAGAATGTCCATGTTTGCCAGTAGTCGGTGTGTTGATTAGCGAGTCTTGTATACTTAGAAGAGTTGAGCGATCATTGACCAGAAGCGAGGATGCATCGTCGTCGATGAAAAAAAGGCAAAACACGAACAACATTTAAAAGCTCACGAGAGGAGGTAGACTGCGTGCCATCAACAAAGGCGCCATCTTGAGTAGAGTAGAAGAATAGAGGTAGTTTTTATTGTTTGTTTTTTTGCTTGTTTGAAGCAGCACAGACTGACTGATCCTAACGAGTGGAGGGAGCAGTTCCCCCACGAGGTGCAATGGCAGAACCAGGGGGTGGCCAATGGTGGCCTTGGCTACTATAAATTACCGGTATTCTTCTGCCAAATGATTAGGGTGGGCAGATTACAAATAAATATGGTGGTGGCCATCTTGGATTTTGACTTTGCAACCCAATTTTCAATAGTGACCTACCATGATTCAAAAACTCTAACACCTAGATGCAGCTACACACCAAAATGAAAGTTGCTTATTTTTTAAGTTAACTAGATCAAAAATTTACATTCATGTATGGCGGACAAATAATATTTCTAATTCTCCCAATTCGCTCTGTGCCGTGGGCAAATAAGGTGTTGTATAATGGACACACATCACATCTTTAAATATGAGGTATACAGAAAAAAAAAAAAAGTCTTTAAGTTCTGAAATGATTTTAAAAATGTCACTACAAACTCACATTTAGGTGGTCTTGTCTCTGATTTTTTCGGATCTTCTCAAGGATTGCTAGATTTTCCTTCTCAATACCATCATCTTCTGATTTTTTCCCATCCACAGGCTCCTCCTCTTTCATCTCATAATGGTCCAAGTCTTCAATGTCCTAATGATCAACATTAAACAAAAAAATTACAATGCCTGTTAAACTAAGAACCAATTTATACAATGAAAGGAAAATAAACTGGGATAAAGCAGAAACACACAAACTGAGCAAAAGGACATGAAACGATAGGTGGCACGGTGGATCAGTTGGTAGAACTGTTGCCTCACAGGGAGAAGGCCACTGGTTCAAATCCCAGTCTGGGACCTTTCTGGGTGGAGTTTGCATGTTCTCTCTATGCATCTGTGGGTTTCCTCCCACAGACCAAAAACATGCATGTTAGACTGATTGGTAACTCTAAAGTGTCCCTAGGTGTGAGAGAGAGAGAGTAGATGGTTGTTTGTAGGGGTGCGAAAAAAAATTGATTAATTACCAGTAAAGAATCTAGATTCCTAGTCCTGGTAATTCTGAATGGATTCTTAAAGACCGTGTCCAGTGTATCTCTTGTGCCGGTCCCAAGCCCGGGTAAATGGTGAGGGTTGTGTCAGGAATGGCATCCGACGTAAAACACTTGCCAAAACCATAATGCGAGTTCATCAAAGTGAAACCATACCGGATCGGTCGAGGCCCGGGTTAACAACGTCCGCCACCGGTGCTGTTGACAAACAGGGTGCCGGCGGAAATTGTACTACTGTTAGTCGAAGACGCCGAGGAGGAAAACGTGTCAGGAGACAGAGGGAGAGGAGGAAAGTGAAGAATGTAGGACTGAGGGTTGCAACTCTAAATGTGGGGACAATGACAGGCAAAGGTAGAGAGCTGGCTGACATGATGCAGAGAAGAAAGGTAGATGTTTTATGTGTCCAAGAGACCAAGTGGAAGGGCAGCAAGGCTCGCAGTATTGGAGCAGGGTTCAAACTGTTTTACCATGGTGTGGATAGAAAGAGAAATGGAGTAGGGGTGGTCCTGAAGGAGGAGTTGGCAAAGAATGTAGTAGATGTGAAGAGAGTGTCAGATAGGGTGATGTGTCTAAAGGTAGAAGTAGAAGGTCTGATGCTAAACATAGTAAGTGGTTATGCTCCACAGGTTGGATGTGATGGGGAGGAGAAAGATGAATTTTGGAAAGATTTGGATGAAGTGATAGAGCAGTGTTTTTCAACCTTTTTTGAGCCAAGGCACAGTGTTTTCATTGAAAAAATCACGAGGCACACCACCAACCAAAATTGTAAACAAAGATACTCTGTTTCCGCCTATATTAAATATATAGTCATTCTTATCAAAGTGTCTTGAATAGGAATGAAATAAACAGCTTCTCACCGCATACCAAGCACAACGGAGTCAGTGTTGTTGCGTCCCCGGTAAAAGTAAATCCAAACTAAATGTAACTCTCACTGTACTGTCTCATTTGCTGACACGCCTACTGAATTGATTGACAGGTCGGGTGGGAAAAAAAGGCGAGAGCTGGCAGCTTCTGCCGCAGCAGTGTTCTGTGTTTATATGTTAATAAAAAGTTCTAAAAAATAAACTAAAAACAGGGAGCACTGGTCCTGTAACCCACACATCAGACAGGAAATCTGCAGAACCTCGCGCAGCCACGTTGGACCCGAGTTTAATCCGCTCGTGACAAATTCATTCATTTCCTCATCATTTCAGTCATGGAGTCAACGGAGGAGGAAGCGATCACTTGACTTTTGGCAAAAAAACAAAAGAAAAGGCCAGATCAGGGATGAAGAAGGGGAATTTAATATATTTGCGTCGCATACAAAACAGTTCGGCGCCGGGCAACTTATTGTGCGACAACGCGCTTGCGTTTGCAAAAATTGAGCTTTGCGCGTACATGCCCTGCGGGGATACGCATGTGCCTCTGCGTACAAACAGCGTAGAGTGGCATACGGCCAAACGCAGATAATTTATTTTCAAAAAATATTTTTAGACCAGTTAAGTGAAATTGGATAATTTCCACGGCACACCTGACGATCACTCGCGGCACACTAGTGTGCCGCGGAACAGTGGTTGAAAAACACTGCTATAGTACATATTTCAAGCAACTCCAGTCTCTAAAATTTCATAGCAGTTCATGTAAATGTTAAATTAAAGGTCTTCCTGCTGTCATCAGTGTCATATTTTATGATTATTTTTGCAGAATAATTACTAAAGTCTTACTGGAATTGACTCCAGGCTGCAGCAGAAGTGTCACAGCTGCTGCTGCAGCCACTTGCAAATAACCATAGAGTTTCATGTACCAGAAAAGCATGTAACTCAAAGCTGACGGTGGTGTAAAGTTAAATGAATCTGGATCATAAAATTGCACAGCATGAACTGCTATTTAATTTTAGAGATTGAGGTTGTTTTGAGACGGCACCAGTTTCCCTTGACTGGCTGGTGGAAACGATTGTCAGCTAATGAGTCCAGTCAGAATTAATCTCCGTTTCTCAAAACTGAAGCAGTTCAAAACTACAGTACTGTTAATTGTTCACAAATTTTACCAAGAACCAGGGGTGCACCGATAAATCGGCCGGCCAATTTATCGGCCCTGATTTCCTTAATTTTGGGAAATCGTCCAATGCTTGCGTGAGAAAGCGATTTTACAGATTTCTTTAGTTTTAACAACAATTGTCTAAACTTCATTTATATTTCAGAGCACTACCTTGTGACCAGTTAAAACAAGTTTGTATTGTTTCTAGAATATTGTTCAAGGGTCTGTTTTTCAACAAAATAAGATTGAAATTTGAAGGTGCATTGTGACCTTACAACATCTAACAGTGTTGCTTGTAAAACTAAATCGGCATCGGCCAAAATCGGAATTGGCAAATCAGACTTTGTAGAAATCGGTGATCGGCCAAAAAACTGCAATCGGTGCACCCCTACCAAGAACCCCATTTCAAAATGCTCAAAATAGTTTTTGAACACAAGGTCCATTAAAATCAAGAAATGGCGTAATAAGATGGACAGAAATGTACTGAGAACGCTGATCTCATGCAACATTTAGTGAAAGCCGTAAAATCAAACACTGAAAATAGAGAACATCTTGATGACTGGGAATAAATCTAGTTTATGTTTATGTTTATTAAATTTGTTCTATTTTTTTTTTTTACAAAAGAAACAATACAAGACAATCCCATAAATGATGATGTACAAAATATAAAAAAATGAAAGGTAGCAGAAAGAAGAATAAATCTTATTATATCTGCCCCTTTTCTCCAACAATCAGATTAAACAATAATAATCTTCAACCAACAGTACAAAATGACTAACTCTTTCTAATTTTCTAACTAATACAATACACATTACGCTATTTCATATATTTTTTTAACACATTCGTTTTGATCATTTTCTTAAATGTAAACATTGACTTGGCATTTTTAACTACATTCTCCAAGCCATTCCATAATCTAATTCCCTGGATTGAGGTAGAACGTCCCTTCAAACTAGTTCTGAATTGTGGTTTTACAAACATCTCTGTCCCCTTAAGATTATAACAACTTTGTCTTTTAACAAAATGCATTTGGATATTTAAAGGTAATGCATTATTTTGAGCCCTATACATAACTGATAAAATATTATAGTCTACCAAATCCATCCATCCATCCATCTTCTTCCGCTTATCCGGGGTCGGGTCGCGGGGGTAGCAGCCTAAGTAGGGAGGCCCAGACTTCCCTCTCCCCAGCCACTTGGAGCAGCTCCTCCGGGGGAATCCCAAGGCGTTCCCAGGCCAGCCGAGAAACATAGTCCCTCCAGCGTGTCCTGGGTCTTCCTCTGGGTCTCCTCCCGGTGGGACATGCCCGGAACACCTCACCAGGGAGGCGTCCAGGAGGCATCCTAACCAGATGCCCGAGCCACCTCAACTGGCTCCTCTCGATGTGGAGAAGCAGCGGCTCTACTCCGAGTCCCTCCCGGATGACTGAGCTTCTCACCCTATCTCTAAGGGAGAGTCCAGACACCCTGCGGAGAAAACTCATTTCAGCCGCTTGTATCCGAGATCTTGTTCTTTCGGTCATAACCCAAAGCTCATGACCATAGATGAGGGTGGGAACGTAGATCGATCGGTAAATTGAGAGCTTTGCCTTTTGACTCAGCTCTCTCTTCACCACGACAGACCGGTACAGCGCCCGCTTCACTGCGGACGCTGCACCTATCCGCCTATCGATCTCACGCTCCAGTTTTCCCTCATTCGTGAACAAGATCCCGAGATACTTAAACTCCTCCACTTGGGGCAGGACCTCCTCCCCGACCCGGAGAGGGCATGCTACCCTTTTCCGGCTCAAGACCATGGCCTCGGATTTGGAGGAACTGATCCTCATCCCGGCCGCATCACACTCGGCTGCAAACCGCTCCAGTGAAAGTTGTAAATCACGAACTGATGAAGCCAGTAGGACCACATCATCTGCAAAAAACAGAGAAGCGATTCTAAGGTCACCAAAACGGATCCTCTCAACACCTTGGCTGCGCCTAGAAATTCTGTCCATAAAAGTTATGAACAGAATCGGTGACAAAGGGCAACCTTGGCGGAGTCCAACTCTCACCGGAAACGAGCCTGACTTACTGCCGGCAATGCGGACCAAGCTCTGACACCGGTCGTACAGGGACCTAACAGCCCATATCAATGGGCCTGGTACCCCATACTCCCGGAGTACCCCCCACAGAACCCCCCGAGGGACGCGGTCGAATGCCTTCTCCAAGTCCACAAAGCACATGTAAACTGGTTGGGCAAACTCCCACGCACCCTCCAGGACCCTGTTGAGGGTGTAGAGCTGGTCCAGTGTTCCACGACCAGGACGAAAACCACACTGCTCCTCCTGAATCCGAGGTTCGACTATCCGACGGACCCTCCTCTCCAGAACCCCTGAATAGACCTTACCAGGGAGGCTTAAGAGTGTGATCCCCCTATAGTTGGAACACACCCTACGGTCCCCCTTTTTGAATAGGGGAACCACCACCCCAGTCTGCCAATCCAAGGGAACTGCCCCCGATGTCCACGCGATATTGCAGAGTCGCGTAAGCCAACACAACCCTACAACATCCAGAGCCCTAAGGAACTCCGGGCGAATCTCATCCACCCCCGGAGCCTTGCCACCGCAGAGCTTTTTAACCACCTCGGCGACCTCAGCACCAGAGATCGGAGAACCCGACCCAAAGTCCCCAGGCTCCGCTTCCTCAGTGGAAGACGTGCCAGTAGGATTGAGGAGGTCTTCGAAGTATTCCGCCCACCGACTCACAACATCCCGAGTTGAGGTCAGCAGCACGCCACCCCCACCATAAATGGTGTTGGTCGCGTACCTCTTTCCCCCCCTGAGACGCCGGATGGTGGACCAGAATCGCCTCGAAGCCGTACGGAAGTCATTCTCCATGGCCTCTCCGAACTCCTCCCACGCCCGAGTTTTTGCCTCAGCAACCACCCGAGCCGCATGCCGCTTGGACTGCCGGTACCTATCAGCTGCTTCCGGGGTCCCACAAGCCAAAAAGGCCCAATAGGACTCCTTCTTCAGCCTGACAGCATCCCTCACTGCCGGTGTCCACCACCGGGTTCGAGGGTTGCCACCACGACAGGCACCAACAACCTTGCGGCCACAGCTCCGATAAGCTGCCTCGACAATAGAGGCGCGGAACACGGCCCACTCGGACTCCATGTCCCCCGCCTCCCTCGGAACGTGTTCAAAGCTCTCCCGGAGGTGGGAGTTAAAGCTCCGTCTTACGGGAGACTCTGCCAGACGTTCCCAGCAGACCCTCACAATACGTTTGGGTCTGCCAGGTCTGACCGGCATCCTCCCCCACCATCGGAGCCAACTCACCACCAGGTAGTGGTCAGTTGACAGCTCCGCCCCTCTCTCACCCGAGTGTCCAAGACATGCGGCCGCAGATCAGATGAGACGACAACAAAGTCGATCATCGAACTGCGACCTAGGGTGTCCTGGTGCCAAGAGCACATATGGACACCCTTATGCTTAAACATGGTGTTCGTTATGGACAATCCATGACGAGCACAGAAGTCCAATAACAGAACACCACTCTGGTTCAGATCAGGGGGGCCGTTCCTCCCAACCACACCCCTCCAGGTCTCACTGTCATTGCCCACGTGAGCGTTGAAGTCCCCCAGTAGAACAAGGGAGTCCCCAGGAGGCGCACTCTCCAATACCCCCTCCAAGGACTCCAAAAAGGGTGGGTAGTCTGAGCTGCCGTTTGGTGCATAGGCACAAACAACAGTCAGAGCCCGTCCCCCCACACGTAGGCGAAGGGAGGCTACCCTCTCGTTCACCGGGGTGAACCCCAACGTACAGGCACCAAGATGGGGGGCAACCAGTATGCCCACTCCTGCTCGGCGCCTCTCACCAGGGGCAACTCCAGAGTGGAAGAGTGTCCAACCCCTCTCAAGGAAACTGGTTCCAGAGCCAGAGCCATGCGTTGAGGTGAGTCCGACTATTTCTAGTCGGAAACTCTCAACCTCACACACTAGCTCAGGCTCCTTCCCCACCAGAGAGGTGACATTCCATGTCCCAATGGCCAGCTTCTGTAGCCGAGGATCAGACCGCCAGGGTCCCCGCCCTCGGCCACCACCCATCTCACATTGCACCCGACCCCAAATCATGGAACTTCAATAACTTCAGTTGATAAAATAATGTACTTGATGGATGACGGTAATGTTTTCTAGTGATAATTCTTACAGCTCTTTTCTGTAATACAAAAATAGGCTTTGTGATTGTTTTACACGCATTCCCCCAAACATCAATACAATAGATTAAGTGTGGAACAATGATTGTGTTATACAACAAATACAGAGCTTTATCATTCAATAGGTCTCTGACTTTGTACAGTACTGCAATCGATTTAGCTATTTTTATTCTTACAGAATTTATGTGTTGTTTCCATGTCAGTTTGTCATCAATGATAACACCCAAAAACTTCACCTCACTCACTCTACAAATCTCAACACCCTCAATTTTGAGTGGAACATCAACAGTTTTCTTTTTATTACTGAATATCATGTAATTAGTTTTTTCTAGATTTAATGATAATTTATTTATTTTAAACCAAGTTTGTATCTTGACAAATTCTGTCTTTATCAATTCCAACATTTGTTCTATATCTTCGCCTGAACAGAAAAATGTGGTATCATCAGCAAAAAGTACACATTTAAGGAGTCCTGACACATTTACCAAGTCATTCACATATAAAATAAATAGCTTTGGTCCAAGTACAGAGCCTTGGGGAACTCCACATGTGATATTACAGAGGTCAGATCTTACATCATTTATTTGTACAAATTGTTTCCTATCTTTCAAGTAGCTAGATACCCACTGTAATGCTGGTCCTCTAATACCATATTTGTTCAGTTTTTCAAGGAGAATGGTGTGATCAATAGTATCGAATGCTTTTTTTAAATCAACAAAAATACTGATACAATATTGTTTTTGATCGACAGCAGTAGTTATTTGTTCCATTAATTCCATGAGAGCCATTGATGTAGAGTTTTTTGCTCTAAACCCATACTGACTGTTGCTTAGAATATTTTGTTTATCTATAAATTGATCTAGTCTGTTTACAAATAGTTTTTCAAGAATTTTTGAAAACTGTGGTAACAAGGATATAGGTCTATAATTGTTGAACACACATTTATCACCATTTTTAAAAAGAGGAACTACCTTAGCTACTTTCATATTATCTGGAAATATTCCTGTTGAAAATGATAAATTACATATGTATGTGAACGGCTCAATAACATGGCTCATTATGTCCTTTACAAACATCATATCCATGTCCACCCAGTCCCTTGATCTCTTGTCTGTAAGATTTTTTACTACATTCATTATTTCCTCTTTGTTAGTTCCATTTAGAAAAATACTATTTGCACAACCTTTAATTGAATGGATCACATTATTATCTGCTTTTGGTATTTTAGCTGCAAGGCTTGATCCAACATTCACAAAATATTGATTAAATCCATTTACAATTTCATTTTCATCATGAATTTCATCGTTGTCTTTTACAAAGTATTTTGAAATACCAGTTTTTGTTTTATGATTCTTCAGGACACTATTCATTACTCGCCATGTTGCTTTCATATCACCATTACTTTTATCTAATAATTTACTATAATATTCTTTCTTATGTTTCCTTATAATCCCTACTAATTTATTTTTATACTTTTTATATTTTTCTTCAGCGCTCTGACTTCGCAATTTCAAGAAACATGAATACAAATAATTCTTTTTTTTACAAGCATTTCTCAACCCTTTTGTCATCCATGGTTGATCAACCTTATTTCTCTTTGTATGATTTGTTTGCACACAATTCTTTTCATACAGAGTTTCCAAGATATTCATAAACTCATCATATGCTCTGTTCGCATCATCAACATACACTTCATTCCAGTCTTGTTTATCCAGATCTTCTTTCAATTTCTCCAAAACTTTTTTTGACGTTTTCACTTGTTTTCTGACAGATTATTTTTTCATACAAAGTACATATGCAAGACAAACCTTTCAGACTCTGGGTCATAATGAAGCTACTTCTCACCTCCTGAATAATTAGGATGTGACTGCTACACGTTAGTCTTTGTTACTTATAGTTACAAAAGGAAACATATTCCCTGCTTTGAGCCTTCATTAAATCAACAACTTTGATGCACTGAAGCACTTTTCACCGACATTCTTTATAACCTCTCTCCTGCTGCAGAGCCAAGATGCTCTCATTTGCATAGGAACAACATTCTGAACAGGTTCATCTGCTGTGATGGAAGTGCTGATCTTTCTGCACATGTTCTCACGCAGCCCAGAAACTCTCTGTGATCCTGCATAATTGTCTGAAAAACAAAACAAGCTCCAGTATATTTGCAGCAGAGCCAGACTGGTGCAGGTGTTGGGGTGAGCGCTCATCCGTCTTCTTCCCAGTTGGCTTTATTGGAGCATCGCACTTCAAGACGTGGGCTATCTGGGCGCCATTTTACTGCAAAGACTTGAGCAGCGTCCAAACCTGAGTGACAATCTCACATCCAGGTGTGTGTGTGTGTGTGTGAGAGCCTGCGGCTGTACTCTGCAGTGCCACTGAGAGACAAAGCACCAGGAACGCTCCACAGGGATGACATCATCAGTCTGGGATGGTGTCTGCCTCATCTGTCTCGGCATCGGGATGCTCCAGTTTGCTGTTGCGTCCCAAGAGGTTGTTCACTTGTTATAGCGGCGACGCCGCATCCGCTTGTTTTGTTGTTGCTGAGTTTAAAAGTAGGAATTTGTGTATGTGAGTTTTCCTTGAGCAGGTGCTTCAGGGAACGTGTGATGCTTTGTGCGAAGAACGCCTGTGCCTCGGTTGGGGGAAGCATTGTTGCATGACATGTGCTCACACAAACACACACACACAAACAGATGCAGCATCTGTCTGGAGGACATGCCAGCAGCCAGTGTAAAACCATCGTTTGCTACATGAAACACTGTTAGACGGAGAAACGTGGCGATCTCTCCCACCGACTGTAAATGACTCTCAGCCCAAACGTCTCCCTGATGCTCAGCTGTCTGTTCAGGCAGCAGAACCGTGTTGTGTAGAGGGTAATAAATCAGTGCCGACTCAGCACATTTCTGATACGTGCCCTCTTTTTTCACCCTTCCAGGCGAGGAGGAGGAGGAGGAGGAGGAGATCTGGCTATAACGCACTGCAGATGGCTGCTGTTTCGAACCACCAGTCTGACTTGCTGGGGGGCGGGAGGCGAGGAAAGGGAGACGCAGGAAGATGTATGTGTGAGAGGGGGTAATAAAATGAAAAAAATAATAATATTACACTGGTGAGGAAGTGATAACATTAAAGCAACAGGGACATGTGTGTACAAGAAGACATCCAGGCTTTGGTTGTTGCAGTAAACACTGCGCCATGAAATCCCACAAAGCGTTGGCAAAACGTTCACGACCTCTGATTTAAGATGCATGACGGAGGAGCGTACATGTTTTCTTGCACACGCTGTTTTATTTTGGAGTGCGTGGAAATCTTAGGAACATCCCAGGATGGAAAATGGATTTAATGTTTGTTTCTGCAAAAAGACTGCCGACAGTTTACACCACTGACTATCAGCGTCCATCACAAAAGGCAGACGATCATCTAATGCATCTGTGGTTAAGTCTGTGTGTTCCTTTGTCCGTCGTTTAGCAAAACATGTCAGGAACCACTGAAGGGACTTTAATGAAACTCTCAGAATGTAATCACTGGATCTACAACTGAAAAGATCAAAGTTCATGCTTAATAATCCAGAAAAAAAAAATTCAATAAAGTTAAGTCAGGTCGTCTGGACGGTTTCTTTTTGTTGAAACGTTTCTTCCTTCATCCAAAGGACTTCATCAGTCCGAGGAGCCACAACAAACTCAGTCCCACAAGCAGCACCCTCACATAGTGGGCCAACCAGTTTGATGGTGATAAGCTGGTTTCTGGAGTCTGCCTTCCCCCCTCGTCGACTCCTCTGAGACAGCCATGGCCAAATTTGAACATCTGTTGTTGAACAGATGTTTCCAATCTGTTTGATTAAAAGCCTACTGATGAAGTCCTTTGGATGAAAGACGAATCGTTTCAACACAAAGAAACCATCCAGAGGACCTGACTTAACTTTGTTGGATTTTTTTAAACCTGAATTATTGAGCATGAACTTTGATATTTTGAACAACTTTGGCCATGGCTGTCTCAGGGGAGTCGACGGGGGAGAGGGCGGACCCCAGAAACTATCTTACCACCATAAAATGAGTTTTTAACTCAATGAACTGTTTTTAACTGTTTTTAACGGATGTTTCCAATCTGTTTGATGAAAATACTACTGATGAAGTCCTTTTGGATGAAAGACAAAACATTTTAACACAAAGAAGTCATCCAGATGATCTGATTTAACTTTGTTGGATACAACTGAAAAGCTTTTGCCATGGCCAGCTGACTTTAACAAGCACTAGACATGGCTTTAACTCAATACATTTTACAGATGTTGAGCTAAAGTTTTCTAGTGGTGGTAACTGAGAGTCATCTATATTCCTAACTCTAACAAATCATGCAAGATGTGTGTTTAAACCTCTGTCATTATGGGTGGATGGCATTTTTTCTAGGAATGCTTCATCAGCTTCTGTTTATTTGTTTGTTTGTATAGTGGATTGATAGGCTCAGTCGTTTTTTGTTTTGCCATCATTTTTGTATATAACACTTCTTATTTAAAGTCCGTGTGATAAGAATTGAATTTAAAAGGTGAAAAGCATCCAAGTGCACCAACTAAATCATTTCTCAATGTTGAAAGAATAACTCAGTGTAGGCCTTTTCTTCGAATAAGCATGGAATTTAACTACATTTGATCGCTCTCTTGTCAAAATAACATTTCTGATCAGTTTTCTTTAGAGTCCACAGAATCCAACATTGACCAAAACACAGTGACCCCCCCCCCCCCACACACACACACACACACACACACACATTTTTGGAAATGCAGGAAAAAGAAAAAAAGAAAAAAAAAAGCTTTGTGTTCATGTAAAATTTTAGAGTTTCTTTTTTTTTGGGATAATGTCTTGAAAAAAGTAAAAAATGGGGAAAAAAACATGTTTTCTGATTTTTTTAAAATGTGTTTGGTAAGTGTTTTTGTTCTAATTCAGTAAAATTTATATTTTTAAGTTTGGTTTGTATGATGCTGTCATTTGTGGAATGTTATTTTGCAAAAAGTATACATGTACTTTTTTTTAGATCGAGTGAATGTAAAAATATATAGTTTTATGTTGTGATAATTTGATGTTTTGTTTATTTAAAAGTTGTTAGTTTGTTTCTCTTTTGTAAAATGAATATCTGTTGTGAATTTGACAGTATTTACTTTGTAGTGTTTCATCAACCGTTGTAGTTGTTTATTTATATATATTGTGCTTCTGTTTCCATATCTTAAATGCTTATTAAAAAACTATTGTAGTTTAGCAAATATGTTTTGTAAAATATAACAGTTTCCAAAGCTTTGTTGTGTTTTGACAAATGTTTTTCATCTTTTTTTATTCAACAACTAACTTCATGTCACACTGATTTAAAACACTAGAATACAAATAACAAAAATGTACAAAGAAGAAATATTAAAACAAGTTTAGCAACTTATACGAATGTACACAGACAAAACATTCTGACTTATCCTGAATGCATTTTATTGAATAAAAAGTGTTAAGCATGTCTGCTGCAGTGAAGCTGCAGATGTTCATCTCACAGCAAACACATCCAGCTGCCACACATGTTGCCCACATCATCTCTGACAAACCCACAAGAAGGGCACTTGAGCAGGACTCTGTGTTATTAGACCTCAAGAGTGGAAAAGAAAGAGAAAAGGGCGTTTCAGCTGGAAAAGTCCTGTTGTGAAACACCAGCCGACGCTGTGGCAGAGTAACAAAACATACTTACCTCTCGGCTGGTGGTCTGCAGCTTGTGGCATGAAGTGACTCCGCAGGGAAAGCTAGAAGGTTGTACAGTTATCTCCGGGCTGTTTATTATGCGAAACCATACAACCAACTACCTCACACTGCAGAGCCCAGATTGTAGAGCTGCTCTCCAGACTGGATCCTCAACAGCAGGACGTGTAGGTGTGTGTAAACACACACACACTCTGCACCTGTCTGCCTGCTGTCCTCTAAATGACCAATTACCTCATGTCCCTCTTTACTCTTCCTATAGCACTGCCACACCTTTGGTAAGTATGGATGACCTGCACAAGCTTAAAGGGGATCTTCCTCCTTGGATTTTAAAAATAAATATACTGTATAGAGAAAGTGTGTGAGAGTTTTTCTGGGTTAGTTTCAGGACTTTTGTCTTAAAGGGGACCACACATGCAAAATGCACTTTTTGATGTTTTTTTTACTAAACTTTGGGTATTTACTTCATAAAAAAACAGTCCTTGTGCCAAAAAAATGCACCCAGTGGTTTATTTACTCTAAGTAGATTTATTTGTCTGTGATATAAACGGTCAGGTTCTCACTTCCTGCGGTTTGTTACGTCACAAACCGCAGCCAATCACCTCAAACCTGACCAGCCCCTCACCTAGCAACCCCTGGTTAGGTCCAGCCCCTCACCTAGCAACCCCTAGTTAGGCTCAACCCACTTCTGTATGAAACACATGACGGTTGTTTTTCATGATTTCATCTCATCTTTTGTTTATATGTTCTTAATTTCATGTGTACAGCACTTTGTTGCAGCTGCGGTTTTTTTAAATGGCTTTATAAATAAAGTATAAGTGTTATTTTTATGTTTTAGTTCAATTTTTAGTGTATTTGCGATCGCTCACAACGCGCAGCCGGCAAAAATTAAACGAGCAGACCCCCGTCGTAGGGACCGGCGTCAACGGGACCATCTTCTGGCACGATGGAGCGGAGCTTCAAGTGTACAGCCTCGTTGCAGCCTGGCAGAAGCCTCGCAGCAGCGAGGACCTTCTCCTTACGGATTAATTTAAGGGAGACACTTGTTGAACTTTGTGTTGTCTTGACTGGAACAGCGATAACTCCCAAAATCTCCGCGTGAACGAGCGGAGCTGGCGAAAACCGGAAGAGGAACAAGCTAACATTAGCATCGGATTCGGGTGGTCTCATGCTAAAAGGAGCAGCAAATTGCGGCGCGCTCAGACGGGTTTCGGTAAGTTATCTTAAGCTAACACTAACAGTAAGTCAAATGAGTAAAAAAAAAAGAGCTAATTTTAAAACAACAACACATTATACAGATACTGGCTGTTACAGAGGGCGTAAACAGATCGTTGAAGGGCGTGGACTTCAGAACTTCAATCAGAACCAGTCGTTCAAAACGAAAGTTAAAAATGGCAGAATTAAAAAGGGTATAATTGATTATCTAAGAATTATTTTGTGTATTAAATTGAATGAACACTGTTTTTTAACCCCAAAGAAATACCATAAACATTTTAAAAACATATATGTGGTCCCCTTTAAACTAACAACCAGAGTGGATAGAGACGTGAAACAAAATGAAAATAAGCCATTTCAACACCATTCACCCAACTCAGTCATGTTTCTATCTGCAGTCTTAATTGCGTTTTCACACAAACGCACCTCCAGTGAGTGCTGCAGTGACGTCACAGGAAGGCAACAATGTCCTGTGTCTGCAGCAGAGGACTTTACAAGAAAAGCACAACCATAAAGAGCAAAGACATTCACCTTCTTCTATACTGTATATATTTGTAGATGGATGCCAGTGGAGGACAACTATAAAACAAATGTTATGATCAAACACAAGACAAGACGAATGCTTTTTTTTTCTTTTTCTGTCTGAGCTCCTCGTGCAGGTGTCAGGAGTCTCTTTTGCAGCATTTCAAAATTCAAAATGTTTCTTAGGCGCTGTTGCCCTCTAGTGGTGACTAGACAAACTACAGCTCACTAGTCTTTCTTTGGATCCAACAAGACAACTCTTAACACTAGAAATGTCTGTGTTGCTTAAAAAAAACAAGAATGGACAAATGAAGCTCTTCTTTCTAAAACAAAGAAAAAACAATAATCCTGACTTTAAGGGCTGGCCCAAGGCATAAGCAAACTAAGCAGCTGCTTAGGGCCCCGGGGCCACTAGGGGGCCCCCTTAGTGGAATTGAAATTTTTAAGTAATGATTTCTATATGATTATATTTAATATTTTATGTTCAGCTTTTGCAAATTATTGCATACATTTACATAGATTTAAGAACTAATTATTCAACTTTATATGTCTTTTTTAAAAACATTTTATGTGGTGTCAAGTAATTGTTAATTTACATTATTTAAGGATTTCCTTGATATTTTATTTTTATTTTATTTTGTCTGGTTTTTTGCACAGTTTAATTTATTTTTATGCATCTAACTTATTTCATCTTGCACTACAAATTATTTTGATCATTACTGCTGCAGTTCTTTGGAACCAAAGATAATAAGCCAGGTGACCTTTTTGCATATACTGGTGTTCTTTTTTCTTTTGTTACTTTTAGTATATACATATAGGATAATGTAAACATGACTGTCAGATTTGCAATGAGTTTATGTTAGGTGGGTGAATGATCTAATCATCTGACAGTTGAATGCAGTAATCCACATTTTTAAGAGAAATAGAGGGCCCCAAACCAAATTTTGCTGAGGGCCCCGTGGAGGCTTGGGCCAGCCCTGTAGTGTTTTCATCTTACTGAGGTTCTGCTGCACAGCTGTCAGGTTTTCACTGGAGTTGAACAGCATCTGTCACCAACATCAGTCCTCCTGTCATGTCTTGATGCAAGACGTCTCAATCTGGAACGCGTCTGCTTCGTGGCCGTATAAAGTAGTTTCCTCCGAGTCAGAGAACTGTTAAACTTTTAAACTCTGCCATTTCAGGCGCTCTCTTCAGAAAAAGATAATTGTTGTGCAGAGCATGACGGCTGGCAGAGCGGTGCATTCCAGCGGCTAAGAGCCGGGAGTGTTGGGTTACTCCGAGCACGGATTCAGACATAACTGGGGCAAGATGATATGCTGTCGAGATGCCGTTAAAAGAATTTCTGCAGGCCCTTATCGGAGCAAAAAAAAAATGCAATAACAGACACAATCCGAGTATATTTAGGACTTGTAAATATTAAAAAGAATGCACAGCAGGAGTCAACGGGAGCTTGGGATTGTTGCGTGGTATGCAGGAATTAAAGGGGTCCCTCTTTCAACAGATAAAACCCACTGTGTTGAGACTTCTCGTTTGGCTTGTGTTTGAAAGGCTGTATTCATTTTGTTCCCCCTGCTGCTTTCTTTTAATCTGCCGGACCCTTCCCGCCCTCCTGCGCTCCTTCTCCTCTTCACAGACTCAATCTTTTCCCCGATTGGTCCCCGTTTTTAGCCTTTCACCCTTTTAACCATCCTCTGTCTCTCTGAGCCGGATGGGCGGCCTTTTTTTTTTGTCCCCCCCCCCACACCCCTACAAGATTAATCCCTCATCCCTGCGATATTTCCACAGTGAATTCACACAGAAATACTGCGTACCGTATTTTCCGGAATATAGGTTGCGGCTTTTTGTCTATTTTGCATGCCCTGCAACCTATATTTAGGTGCGACCTATTTATGGCTCTTACAATAATGTCAGCTAACAAATGTATTTTTTTAGGTGTTTATCCTGCTAAAATTAAAATACCGGTACATGCAGATCTGTTCGCTGCTACTGCATGTCTGGTGCTGCGCGTGCACGTTTTGTTTCATCAGACGTAGCGAAACAAATTTTTAAATCCAGCTCATTTCACAATTACGTTCATTTATTAAGGAAAAGTTCAGCTCAGACACATATTTGCTATAATTTTTATCAAACAAATAATTGTTTTTAAGTGTTAATCTTCTTAAAAGCCTTGCTGTGCGCTCCTGTGGCAGACATTTGCAGCAGAGCTAAACACTCGGTCCACATTTCCGGGTTGTCTCAGCGGTGACGCGTCACGTCAGCGGTGACGTAGGTGCGACCTATATTTAGGTGCGACCCGTTTATGGATTTTTCCAATTTTTTTGGCAATAATTGGACAAAGCAACCTATATTCCAGTGCGACCTATATTCCAGAAAATACGGTAACTGTGCCAGTGTCTGCTATATATTCTTCACTCTTTCTCTCATTCTGCCCTGAAGCGACTCCGCCTGGACTGTGAAAATCCAGTTCGTTATGAAAAATATCTGCAGCCCTTCCTAAAAAAAAAAGGAACGAAAAAAAAAAAAAAAAGGAGCGGTGTCACTTCGAGTTCAAAATTCCTCACATGCTTGATTATTTTCCACAAACTGTCCACGGAGACACTTTTTAAAAAGCCTGGACACAGCAGGACGCGGCGGCGGGTTCATTCTGTGGTGGATAAAATGAAAAGCATGCACCTCTGGCTGAATGAATGAATGAATGAATGAATGAATGGATGAATGGAAGCCGTCTGTTCCCACAGAGCTGATTTTCGTGCGTCAGATCTCAAATGTAAATTTCAATATGTAACGTTCAAACGCAGCATCTCCCGAGTGTTGCGTCAGTGTTGCAGGGATCTGTTGAAACGTGAATGTCTTTTCTCTCCCAGGTGAAAGCAGCGCTCTGTCCTGCACTGATCCGCCTTGGTCGACGCCAACCTTGTGCACCAAGATGGCAAAATGCAGGTTGCCATGGGAACCTTTTTGCCTGGTAACCCCAACAGCCTGGCAACTAGCCAAACTGTTGCCATGGCACAGCGGTCAATTTACGCATGCACGGGATTGGTGTGTGTGAGTGGCCTTTGGAAACGCCACCCTGTTTAAGACTCCAATCAAACACAAGCTGGAAGAATTCATTTGATTTGACACCAAGCGTTGAGGTGGAGGGTTTAATAATAATAAAATAAAATAAAAAAGCTTGGCTCAAAGGCAGTGTCAAAGCAAAGTTGGAAAACATTTTTGCGAAAGACTTTTAGACATCTTATGAATTATTTTCAGCATCTTTGCTCCAGCGTCTTATGTAAGCTGCATCACAGTAGGTCTGACGATGATTGATTTATGTCTGTGTTTGCAGCTGGCACTGAAATGTTGGGAAAACACAATTAGAAGACACGATTACAGTACAGGCCAATTAATTAAAGGACAAAAAATATATATATTTAGTTTCAAGGCCTAAAGCTCCTCAGTGTTAATCTGTTCCGTGGGCTAAAATTAAAAACCAATCTGCTTGTGTACGGTTTGAACATTTGTAGCCGTTAGTTAGTTGTTTTTTTTACAAAGCTGCAGCCGTTTGGTCTGCAGCTTTGTAAAATGAAGTCAGCTGAAATGCTGCCGCGATGAATGAGTTTGCAAAAGACACTAGCTAGCAAACTAAATGGAAAAGAATGTCATGAGAATTAAAAGTCCACAAATGTTTGGACAATGCACTATAGCAATAGTCAAACAGCGTTTTGTTTGACAGTGTTCATCTGGACGGTTTATTTTTTCTTTTGTTGAGATGTTTCATCCTTCATCCAAAGGACTTCATCAGTCTGAGGAGCTGAGTTTGTTGTGGCTCCTCGGTCTGATGAAGTCCTTTGGATGAAGGATGAAACGTCTCAACAAGCAAAGAAACGTCCAGATGACCCGACTGAACTGGATTTTTAACCTGGATTATTGAAGCATTTTAGTTTGGTTTTACGAACAAAAATAAACAGACGACTGATTAATAACCCATTCTCACTTGTTTGCTTTTACTTTCCAAGTGCTGCACAAACATTTTCAAAACACAGTGAGTGTTTATTTATTTATTTTAAAGAAGAAGACACAAATCTGTGATGTGCAACCAAAGCAGGACGTTAACTCTCTCAGATAATTTTTTTCATTGCCCGCTGCCGTGAAAGGTGAGGGATCACACATATGAATTTATGTGTGTTAGCTAAATATTTCATGAACAACAAGATGGAATATTCTGAGATGGGATGCACGTGTATCTGATTAATTCTTAGAGTTGATTCGCAGGGGTTCCCAACACTAGTCCTTGAGGAACACCAACTTGCATGTTTTAGTTGTTTATCTGCTCAGACACATCTGATTTGAATGACTGGGTGATTAAAAGGCTTCTGCAGATCATGAGGAAGGAATTAAATCACTGAATCAGGTGTGTAGGAGCAGGGAAACAACTAAAATATGCAGAATGGTGTTCCTCAAGGACCAGGGTTGGGAACCCCTGACAGCCACAGCCAGCTGAGCATAAAAATGTCTGCAGCAGTAAATCTTACACAGTTAGGTAAAACTTTGGTGTGGTAGTAGTTGAGAGTTGTTTCCAATTTACACTTTATGCATTCAATCATCGCACATAACCTTGTTTTTGAGATTTTGATTAGAAAAAAACTAAAATTGCCTATTTTATGAATAAGATGCTTAAGTTGTGACATAAAAGAGGGTGGGTGTTGTGCAATCAAGGAATGCTGGATCTTTAATTATTATTATTATTTTTTGTGGGGGTGTGGGTGGGGGGAAGTTGAAAGGATTTATTGGGCTTTAAGAAAATTTCCTGAAGTCTCTCAAATTTATGAAACTTTTTTAAGCAAAGCTTTATGTCACATCAATCCACGGATACGTTATATCATTATAGTTCTGGCAACAGCTGAATTAGCCCATCCACATTTTAGCTTTAAATCAAATAAAATACAAACCTTTGATTAAAAACCAGAAACATACAGAAAGTTTCACTTCATGTGTTTTGCATTTTAAATTCTCATGTGTGTCTTAAAACAAATCAAAGTCTGGTATTGTGAAACATGGGATGGGTGCGACATATAAATCAGAGAACTGTTGGAAGATTTTTTACCTTGAAACCACACAGGGCAGAGTCAGTGAGACGAGAAGCAGAATTTGACTGAAAAAACACAAAAAAACAGACAAATGCATAAAGGTTAGAGGAAATAAACAACAGACTGTAAACTCAACACAGTGGAGGTGGATGAACTTGTTACTCTGCTGATCCGATGGTAAATACCTGTACACTGTAGTCAGAAACGCTGAAGTGTTGTCTTTTACATTCACATCTTATATTGCCACTGAGGTAGAATCTAATGTGAAGCACAACTAGAGAAATTGCATTTCCTGCAAAAATGCAATGTGAATGCTTATTGCTGAAGAACTTGCTGAAAAACAGCTGAAATTAGCTACAAAAACATGATGAAATGTTTATGTGAACATTGTAAAAAAAATGAAGAACAAACCTAAATTAGCAGAAGAAAGCAGAACACTTTGCTGAGTTAGGTTTAAGAAATTAGCACAAAAATTAGGAAATTAGCTGAAAAAAAAAGAAGCTGAAAAGGCAGAAAGAAGCCTAACTACCAGAATGCACTGGAAAGAGCTGAAAAGAGCTCTAAACATGTGGCATCTGCTGAAAAAGCTAAATTTAGCACAAAAACAGCTAAAGTAACTGAAATAGTAGAAAATGCTGAATTTAGTAGAAAAAAGCTGAAAGGAGCACAATCGGAATGAAAATCAGAATCAACCTTTACTGTCATTGCACAGAAGCACAACAAAACTACATATCATCATAACAAGCTGAAATTAGTAGAAATATGTTAATTAGACTGAAAGCAACATAAATTACCATAAAACAGCTTAAATTTAACTGAAAAAGTAGCTGAAAATATAGAACAAGCTTAAATTAGCATAAGAAAGCAAAAATAACACATTTGTTCAATTAGGCAGAACCAAAATTGAGCATAAACTAGTGAAAATTATCTGAAAAAAGCTGAAAGAGCAGAAATAAGCTGAAATTACAAGAAAAAAGTGGACAGAGCACATTTTGGTTGATTTAGACTGAAAAAAGTTGAAGTGCAAAAAATATGGAATTAGCTGAAAAAGTTTAAATTTGCACAAAACAGCTACTGAAATAGTAGAAAAAGCCGAAACTCACAGAAAGGAGCTGAAAGGAGCATAACAAGCTGAAATTAAAAGAAAGAAATTATAAGACGCACAAAAATGTTGTAGTTAACAGAAAGAATCAAAAAAGATCATAAAACAGCTGAAAGTAGCTGAAAAAAAAAAAGTTATAATTTGCACACTGAGCCAGAACAAAATGTGAAAGGAGCAGCAAAAGGTTGTAAACAGAGCTAAAGATTTGAAGGATGTAAAATGAGCTCAATTCATTTTCTATGAGGAACAGCTTGGCAGAAAAGGCCACATATTTAAAAAAGCTAAAGTTGAACCGATACCAAAAGTCATAGCACCCTTCTTCTAAACGAGCTAAATGTTTTGACACATGATTTGCTGAAGCAGCTTGAAAACTGCAGGACGAGAATGGTGCCAAAAAACATTCGGAAGAAAAATGGATCATCACAACAGTGTGAATGCTTCATAAACATTCAGACACTTTCTGCTCTTTAAGCAACAAGAACACAAAAGAATATGTTTTAAAGTCGTCAGTTTGTGATGAATATGATGACTGTACGTGGTTAAACTGAGGCTGCAATAGGAAAATGAACATAAAGGCTTTAATTATTATCAACACAGGGAGAATAACATTATGGCCTGTAAAAAAAAAAGACAAATTAATAGTGCAATAAGCAATTTCCACAGCTGAGTTCCTGACATGACTTGTAAAGAACGCTCAGTTTATTGTGCTTCTTGTGTTTGGATAGTTGCAAACATCTGAGCATGATCTGCAGTAAAGAAGCGCTGATCTTAACTTTGTCGGACTTGCACCAGACCTCCACCTTCACTGCTGGAAGGTGTCAGCCGAAGGTGGACGCAAAGCAGCGGCGCCACATCTAATTCTAAGCTCCTTTGGATGAACATTTTGAGGGTGTGTTCACATCCTGAGAAGAAAGAAAGAAAGAAAGAAGAAGAAGAAATGAAGAGCTATTTGAGTGCACACATGCAGCTTGCAGTGTGGACAAAGCAATGCACCAGCTCGGAGCGCTGCGCCTCCTGCTCCGGCTTGATAAATATAACTTCAAAAGAAGCAGCTTTAGCCGGCCCACTGCACAATGAGCATAATAACTCCCCACCACCTCCCGGGAGCTGCTTCATCTACTCTCACGGAGCGGCCATGCCTGCATGTGCACATGTGTCTTTGTTTCGCTGCGAGCCTCTCACAGGCTCCCCACCTTCTGCTCGCTACAAAGCGGATGTATAGTGGAACCCTTTGGACTTCATCTTTAAAGAGGAAACGTCCCGTCCCCCCCCTCCTCCCTTCTATTTGCCCCTCACATGTAATGCCTGATTTACCACAGGACCCCTTAAAGAGGTCAAAGGGCAGACAAAACAGTCTGGTGTCATGGCAACCTGTGTGCCACCAAGCAGAATGGCAAGAAGGGGGCTGCCAGTTAAAACCTTTAAGAACTTGGCTTTGTCCCGAGAGGCGAGCGTGCACATGCACACACATCCAGTGCACCTGCAACGTGAACCGGGCCCTGCTAATCTGCAGCCCAGAATAACCGAGCCAAGTCCCTCGGCGCAATGGTGGCGCAGCACCTACAGTAGTGTCAGACGGCCGCGCACGCGCATGGGTTTGTGCACAAGCAAGACACTCGTGCGTAAAAAGGTTCTTTGTGGGCCGCTCAATGCAGCGGTGGCGCATACGCGATGGGGGAGGGATGCTAACGGTTAAATGGGAGGCAAATGCATTCAGATCAATAGAGAGCTGGGAGAGGGCGAGAGAGTGGAAGGTGGTGAGCGCCGAGGGAGGGGCCACAGAGAGACTAATTAATCATTCCTGTATTGTTATTGACTTTCTGTTAAAGGGAGTGAGTCAGACGCTGAATTATGCGTGTGTGTGTGTGTGTGTGTGTGTTGTACTGTATTTTATTGAGAGCACAAAGTTATCAATTACGGGCCTCCACTTCCCAAAGCTTCGGCTGCTGCTGCCACTGCAGCTCCTGCATTCCCAGTGCGTGGTTACAACCTTTAAGCCGTTCCGTTCACAATCGCAGAAACTGCGAAGGGTTTAATTATCCACGCTTTGTTAAAAGAGCTAATACGCCGCTCCATTTTTAAATATTTTTTTTTGGGAGCAGGAATGGGGAAGTGAAGGAGGCGAACAGGAAATCCCCCTGTGAGGACTTAATGAGGAGCTGACGACTGAGCAGACACAACATAGAGGAAAGGAGGGAGAGGGTGGTGGGGGAGACAGCCTCCCTGACATCTGACCCTCTGGCTGTGACCTTGTTCATTGTCTGAAGGGGGGGTCACCTGAGCACAGGTTGCGCTTAATTCAACGTAAAGATGTGAAGGAGGTCGCTCCTTTCCAAACGCTCCCTCAAGTCAGCATCAGAAGCTTCTAATTAAATAGATAAAAGCTGCATAATTAGTTTACAATTATAACAGCATGACACCCGCGTCAGACGAGGCCAAGGGCCATGTTTTCCTCTAATTATGGGCCTTCTTTTTAAAAAAAAACCTCCTCGTCACAGGCTGCCAGGCTGAGCCGAGTGAATAAAACCCTCTTTCAGTGTTACCTTGAACTTGAACAATGAGTCTGGTGTTTGTGCTGGGGGGCCACTTCCTGACA
>JBBPBX010006975.1:0-23381 GCA_038048925.1 Garcialebias charrua | reverse complement strand
CCTAAACCTAACCAAGACCCTAAACCTAACCAAGACCCTAAACCTAACCAAGACGCCTAAACCTAACCAAGAGCCTAAACCTAACCAAGACCCTAAACCTAACCAAGACCCTAAACCTAACCAAGAGCCTAAACCTAACCAAGAGCCTAAACCTAACCAAGACCCTAAACCTAACCAAGACCTAAACCTAACCAAGACCCTAAACCTAACCAAGACCCTAAACCTAACCAAGACCCTGCCTAAACCTAACCAAGACCCTAAACCTAACCAAGACCCTAAACCTAACCAAGACCCTTTACTCTAAACCTAACCCCCTCACCCTTGTGCCTAAACCTAACCAAGACCCTAAACCTAACCCCCTCACCCTTGTGCCTGAACCTAACCAAGACCCTAAACCTAACCCAAAACCCTTTACTCTAAACCTAACCACGTAGCTAAAGACGGAGCCTGCTGTCATCGATTGTAACGGTGATAACGTACCTTTAAACCTCCTAAGAGGTACAGGAGGGGCAATCTGACCGCTACGTATGGTTGATAACATCCGAAGCGGGTGTTGACTATCAAGATGTTTGTGACTTGAAGAGGTAGAAAAGCAAAGTAATGCTACGACTTCTGTAAAGTCAATGAGCAGAAATACATTGACCAAGTCTTTGGAAAATTGTCTTTTTTGTTTAACTAACTGAACAACATCTGTGCACGCTTAGCCAGTTGCAAAGAAGCAGAAGATGAAGCAGCAGCTGGCTCACCTTTTAGTTCTTCAAAGCCAGAACGATGTACATTATATCAAAGTTCATGCTCAATAATCCAACAACGTTCAAGGTCCTCTGGATGGTTTCTTTTTTCTTTTTTTTTTTGAGACATTTCGTACTTCATCCAGAGGACTTCATCAGTCCGAGGAGCCACAACAAACTCAGTCCCACAAGCAGCACACTCACATGATGGACCAACCAGTTTGCTGGTGATAAGTTGGTTTCTGGAGTCCGCCCTCTCTCCCATCAACTCCTCTGAGGCAGCCACAGCCAAAGTGATTCCAAAACATCAAAGTTCACGCTCAGTGAAGGATGAAGGACGAAACATCTCAACGAAAAAAGAAATCATCCAGATGGCCTGACTGAGCCTTGTTGTATATGTTCTTTATACTTTATTTAAGTGTCCAGTTTCTGCTCCGTGTTAAGTGAAGCATATTTCCATATGGAAAAAGAACCTATCGGTAAATACAGTAACAGACAAAGCTCAAATCTGTGTTGTGTATTTGATTTCAGCTCCCCTGGTTTCTGAAGGTTCTCTTCAGCCAGAGAAATCTCGTCCTGCTCAACTTCCACTCAAAGAAACCAAACTCGGGTGTTGTTTGAATAACACAGTTATTTTATTCGGAAGTCAAATCTTTTCTGGCAATTTTTACAGTCACTTATTTTTTTTATACTTCTTATCTGTATTAAGTATTTTTTTAAGGAACAACTTGTGGCCTAAATGACTCAATAGAGTAAAATGTTATTTCCCCATTTCTGTAATCATTTACAAATGATTCATAATTAGTTGCTTTTACTCGTTTGAATTAATAAGCTTGAACGGTTCAAGGCTATCAGGTTCCTCAGTCTGTTTGAAATGACTCTTTGAGGGGGTTTCAAGCTTAAAACTTAAAGTACCGAAGGGACATTTCTGATCAAAGCTGACAGTTTCAAGTACCGTAGTTTAATGCTCAATAGTTTGATTATAGCGCTCCTTTCCAAAGGATCTCCACACAAGTTTTTTTTTTTTTACTTGATATTAATCTGGTCTCAATTACTGTTTCTGTCACAGCGTCATTTGTAGAAACATGATCATTAAACAAACAAAACCCAAACCCTGACATGTTTAAGTCTTATACATGTTGAATACCTGCTGCTTTAAATGTTTAGCAAATAAAAGTGAAATACACAACATAACTATTTTACATGGACTTCCAGGGGACTGGCACGTCATGTCTTGACACTCGTAAAGTTGTCTTTCTGGCTGTTTGAAGACAGTCAACACTGCATAAAGACATCTGTGAGTCTGAAAACTTGGTTTATGCAATAATAACACTACGGTAATAAGAATAATCCCACATACTTTGTAGATGTTGCTGCAATGGGTTTGCACTCGCAATGACTCTTGTCCTGATTTTATTCAATTTACGGTAATTGATTATTCTGATTTCCCGTGACAAAAAACTCCCAGCAGGAGTGAGAACCATGAACTAAATTGATCACACAGTTTCACTATTTCTAGTCTTTCACCCCCCAGGTGCTAAAGATGACTATGAGACATCTGGAAAAATAAAAAGATGGGAAATTGTGAGGATGAAAAGTTGAAAGAAAGCCTACAGATAAAAAGAAAAGAAAGAAATGTGCAGTGTGGCGTTGCAGACGAGAAAAAGGAAAGAGCCGGGCACAAGGGGCTTGATAAAGGAGAGCAACGAGGAAACACTGTGACCTACTAATGCAGAACTGAGGAATTCTCCCTGCTGACTCCAAACGCATTCCTGCAAATATTAACCCCCACCTCACCACCTCTGTCTGCTCCTGAACACACACGGCAGCCATCTGGCCATTCCATCAGGAAGCCCGTCTTTGATATCAACTCACCCAAAGAACGAAGGAAGGAAGGAAAAGTGTATAAACCGTTACCTTCCAACACCATGATGATAATCTCAACAAACACAGAAGTGTATTAATCCATAGGCCAGATTCATCTTTTTATAAACGTAAGTTGTTCTCTCTTGGGTGTCATAAACAGCTACAGTATATTAGACACCAAAAACAAACGTTTCATCATTTATTTGCAGTGTTTCCAAACAAAATTAGAAGAAAATCCTTTTGATTGGTTACTGTATGGTACTGAATGATAAAGCTCTGTATTTGTTGTATAACACAATCATTGTTCCACACTTAATCTTTTGTATTGATGTTTGGGGGAAAGCGTGTAAAACAATCACAAAGCCTATTTTTGTTTTACAGAAAAGAGCTGTAAGAATTATCACTAAAGCATCATCCATCAAGTACATTATTTTATCAACTGAAGTTATTGAAGTTCCATGATTTGGTAGATTATAATATTTTATCAGTTATGTATAGGGCTCAGAATAACGCATTACCTTTAAATATCCAAATGCATTTTGTTAAAAGACAAAGTTGTTATAATCTTAAGGGGACAGAGATATTTGTAAAACCACAATTCAGAACTAGTTTGAAGGGACGTTCTACCTCAATCCAGGGAATTAGATTATGGAATGGCTTGGAGAATGTAGTTAAAAATGCCAAGTCAATGTTTACATTTAAGAAAATGATCAAAACGAATTTGTTAAAAAAATATATATGAAATAGCGTAATGTGTATTGTATTAGTTAGAAAATTAGAAAGAGTTATTCATTTTGTACTGTTACTGGAAGATTATTGTTTAAACTGATTGTTTGAAAAAAGGGGCAGATATAATAAGATTTTTTCTTCTTTCTGCTACCTTTCATTTTTTAAATATTTTGTACGGTATCATTCATGGGATTGTCTTGTATTGTGTGTTTTTTTTTGTAAAAAAATGAACAAATTTAATAAACATAAACTGTATAGATCTATAAACTTCATAAACATAAACTTCAGATGCTGCTTTGTCACTCTATTACAAATGTCAATGCCAGAACCTTCATTTTATTTTATAGATATACTTTTTACACTTTTATACTACTATGCAAAAAACTCAGGACAGTATTACACTTTTGTTATTTCATTTTATGCTTATGTTTATTAAATGTTTAGTGTTTTAGTGTTGGTGTAACTTTTCATACTTTCATACTACTACTATGCAAAAACTACTATGCAAAAACTCAGGACAGTATTACACTTTTATTATTTCATTTTATGCTTATGTTTATTAAATGTTTTAGTGTTTTAGTGTTTAAATGTTTACTGTTGCACCGAGGGACAGAGAGAAATGCAATTTCAATCCTGTGTATGTCCTGTACATATTGCAGTTTTGACAATAAAGTTGACTTTGACTTTTGACTATATTTTCACAGATCTGCACAACATAAATATCCATTATTTTGACCAAAAAGGCAGCAAAAAGTGTACATTTAAATGAAGCCAGGGTCAATCAGTATCACTCCTTCTGAAGCTAAACTGCCCACACAGCCAGCCGGGAAATATGTTCAACGAACTTAAGCATCATAAAAACAAAATGTTCCTATTTTACATAAAGTATGTCTGTCTGCTAGACGCCCCCCACCCCCAGTCTTGGCAGAATACCGACAGAATACAGATTTCATTTTGGAATTTCGTGAATTTCTGAAATGACAAATATAGAGAATTCTTATTGTTTGGATCAAGTTTTTCCACAAGACTTTCAGACTCGGCATTGCAACACTTTCAGATGAAGTTAGTAATAAAAACATTTTTCTTTTGATGTTGTCAACCAGCTGAAAAAAGACCGGACACTCCGACTGCTACGTCCTGATTTTAGAGTTTAAAAAAACAACCCCATCACAGTGAAACCTTAGTTGCTGCCAAAAGGTTATAACAACGGGGAGGTTGGAGGGCCGGTGGAGGATTAATGTGCAGAATTTTGAACTATGATGTTGAAGTTGTAATTTAGAAGAAAAAAAAAGTTGTTTAACTTTACTGTTGTTTTTAATGTTTACCTTTTCATGATTTGTTCATTTCAATTGTGTTTTTAGGTTTGATTTTGTCACCTTGGGGGAAAATTAGTCTTCTCTGAAAACGAAAAATTATCTGACATCTTGGATTTGGACAAAAAAATACTCTATTTTACAACATTCACTTTGGGCACTCTGTTTCACATAGCAAAGTTTGTGAGTGAAAAATAACAAGCACGTTAGTGTTCAACTTGTCAGATCTCTGATGCACAAACTGCACCCAAGTATGACTTTCCTGTACCTTTATCAAATATGTGGCATCATCATGCCAATCATATTTATAGTGATTATAGTTAACATTTTGGTGCAGTGGCCGTGTTGACGTACTACTTCAAATAATCCTCTTTAATCTGCTGACTGTCAGTTCAACACTGAAATGTAAAAAAAAAAGAAAAAAAAGAAAGAAAAAGGAATTGGATTTAAAAATAATACAAGTATGAAAAACGAACCGTGAAGTTGCGAGGGACTACTGTAATATGTAAAAATAATATGTATGACAATAATATGATATAAACAAATGCAGACATTCCTGTTCTTGTTTTTAGAATCTACCAGTACATCGCTTTACAGCAGTTTTTTAAAATACAATTTTCTTTCATTTGTTCTTCTCAATTTGTATGCTTTCTTTTATGATTGTCTTGTCTCTGTTATCTTTGCTGTCTACTGCAAGGCTCAATGGGACTAACCTATAAATAAAGGTTGAATGAATGAAAAGTATTCTACTCAAGTGTACATTTAACCAACAAAAGTAAAGTGAAAAAAAAAAATTGGTAGTGTATTGCAAATTTTCTAATAAACAATTGGAAATGTTATTTTTATGTAATTAAGCATGAAACATGTTGTATTCAGTGGTGATGAAGTACATTTGTAAGTATTAATAGTTATTTCATGTAATGTAAAACAATTAACACCATTCTGTTACCGTTATTATTACTGGCCAATGAAGGTGAAGGGATTATTTTTTTTTTCCTCTTTGATTGTGTTTGAAAGGCAACTTATTGACTATTGGAATCAACTTTGCTTTTTGTTAGCAAAATATCCCATGATATGGATTCTAATAGAACTTTTAAGAAAGTAATACTAATTAGTATTTGACTAGCTGTAAAACCGTAACTGCAGATTTTACAGCTATCTTGTGAACGTTTGGAGTTGTAGTGGCTTGGCATTGCACCCAACACAAATATTAAGTGCAGCACAATGTGTGACATATTTGATTAAAACCTTGGCATTAACTGTTGGAGTTTACCTTAACGGTCTGTTAGTTAAATGTCTCATAAACCACTGGACTAGTTTTAATGAAACTCATAGAAAACATTTATTAGACATACAGGTACATCTACAACTGACTAACTCTGAAGTCAACCCAGAGTGAACAGGAGGGGGCTCAACACACAGCCCTGAGGGGAGTCCCAGGAGGTTGTGGAGGATTTCCAGGGGTGTCAAACTCACTTACAAAAGGGGGTCAAAATTAAAACCTTTTTCAAGGTAAGGGCCAGTTTCAGAATTTACATACTGTACACTAGTTAGATATCCAACATATTTTCTTTGTTGCAGGTTCCTTATAAAATAATTTGATTGGTCTCATTTGACGTTCTCTGTTGCACTTTTGACATCATAAGCAAAGATTACAGGTACTGAAAAAATGCAAGTGAAAAAAGTATTTTCCATTTAACATATCATCTTGGAGGCTAGATAAGATGTCAATGAAGGCCACATTTGGCCCCGGGGCCTTGAGTTTGACATATGTGCTCTAGACTGATGAACAGCTTCTACCCTGAAGCTGTTAGACTCATATACCAGGAAAATCACAGTAATGCCACTGTAATTGGTGATGTCTCCCTTTATCTGTGCTGCTTCGTTCCACCTCATGTACCACATGTGATGCGCATGACAACAAAAAAACCTTGAACCAGTTCAAAAATAGTTATACCTTGTAGGTATTTTTTAAATACTGTGCTAAAATTTGGTTTGGTCACAGTTGAGGGCCATTCACAACGCATCCTACAAAAACTGAGATCACACAAGAACCAAAATAACTACAACTCCTTTATTTCTCACTATAAGACGATTTTAGTGTAAAACTCCTGCATGAAAGGTAGTGGGCCTTGCATTCTTTTACAAAATGGGTTTTACCTAACAATAAATAAATAAATAAAATCCCAACAATTGCCTCTTGCAGCAGGAACCATAAGACCAGCTAGCGATTTCAACTGTTGCGGGACATTTGGGTCTTGTGCAATAGAAAGACGTATTATCGGCTCCATGCTAATGTAGAAAAGCCCTTTGGGTATCCAGATGGAGCTCTCTCAGTTTCAGCCCCATTTCAGCCCCCACGTCCTAGAGAAGGCAGACAAACACTGATGCAACTGGAACACTGGGTCCATGGGGAAAAGCTCTCAGTCAGGCCGTGAGAGAGCGCGAACACATCCACAGTCACGTGGTGCAGCGCTTTCTCTCAAAGCCGGACCTCACAGCCTGCCATGTGTGGCCCTTTCCCCATCTCTTTCACACCAGAACTACATAATTGATAGCGAAGGGCGAGTTATGTTTTATAAAGTGAAGCACATTAATGGCTTCCTGTCCACTCAAATGTTTAGATGTGCTGGGTTCAGTAAGTGGCAGCGTTAGAGTTGAAAAGGTTTTAAGTAACCGTTGGATTCTTTTTATTGTGAAACCCATGGCAATCCATTATTTCTGCCAAAGTATTCAGTATTGTGACATCAAAGTGGCCCCGTGGTGAAGCGCTGAATGTTTCAAACGCTCAGATCAGTCAGCGTTGTGATATGAATAAAAGCTTTTTTTAATTTAGCCGTTCGCCACCAATGCTTCAGGCTTCTTCTTCTTTTAGGCCGGTAAAATATAACTTTTGATTCACTGAAATGAGCACAAATGTTACAGAGACAATTCAGATATTTTGATGTAAAGTCCTGTGGATAGGTTAACAATTAATATTTTTACCAGAAATAACACTTTTATTAGCTTCAATTTGGAGAAACTGAGTTTAAAAAGTTTATTTCTGACCAGACTGATGAGGAAGTCAAGGTAAAGCTGAAGTTAAAAAAAACAACAACCTCCAATCAAAAAAAATAATAATTGTCAAAATGGTTTATGCAAATTCTAATTTGTAAAATTTCACATTGATGTACAGTATATTTTTTCTTTACACAAAACTGATTATTTGCAATACCTGCTAGAAATAACAGCTAAAAGTAACATTTTTGGTGCAGGCTGGGACACTTCTGGTAAAAATGTCATAACATTTCTGTCAGAATAACCCTGTAATTTGAAACTGACAGTTATGTAAAGGTTCATAAAACAGCACTCACATGCACCACAAGTTTTGAGTTTGTAGTTTAAATGGCAGCAATCCACTTTGGTCTTGGCCCCACTCGGACTAGTTCTTATTGTCAGATCGATTACAGTACATTTAAATTATCTCTCCAAAACTGAGGTCGTTCAAAAAGCCATCTACAACAGGTAGGATATTTATGTTCATAATCTTCCCACAGATGTACACTTCAATAGATCTGAACAATATGTGGCCAAACAGAACATTTTAGTGAACTGTATTTGCACTTTGTAAAATGCACAATAAAATGATAGAAATTTATAAAGGAACCCAATATTGGACCATTTTGTCCACAACAATTAAAAAAGTTAGAACAAAAACCATTTATTTATCTAAAGAAGAAGAGACTAACCATGTAAAATGTTAACTGTCAGGTGTATGAGGGTCAGCGGGTGCAGAGTGATCGCTCCCAAACAGCTGTAAAGGATAAGTACCACAAATCATTACTGTGGCTGTTGTCATGCCTCCTCAGGCTGTCACTGAGAGAGAACATCACAGCGCTCGCTCACACAGGCATTAAGGTCACTCTCCTGCATAATCATCCCCATTTTTCTCTCTGATATTTTTAGAGCTGAAGTGGTCAGAAAAATACCAACAAGATAGTACAGAAGAATCTGTTCAGAGGACCTGACTTAACCTCGTTAGATTTATCCACCTGGATTATTGAGCATGCATCAGGATAACAAAAGGTATCCAACTACATCAGTAATAGAGAACTGTCTCCCTTTCACCAATTAAACATGAATACTTTTTGCCTTTTGTTCAATTTGATGACAACTGCGTGTTGTTTAGCAGGTTGAAAACAACAGCTGAGATTAAAATGCATTTTTTTAATGTTGTGTTTAAATCAATTAACTGAAAATAAAATGAGCAGCTTTGCAAGGGTCATTTAGATTCGTGTTGCACAAAAATGCCTTTATGATACTATAATACTATATATAATTCAGTACTATAATTTTAGATAATTTATGTGCACTGATTACCTTATAAAAATCAGTAATGACCAAGTGTGTCGATAAACGTGTTTATATTACCTAAAAAGGGTTAAAAGTCTTAATGACTGTAAAAACTCATTGCATCAATCAGTACAAGTTCTGTCTTTTATGTTCCACATTTTATTACTATCACTGTATAATTTTCTTTTAAGAATCCAACACAAATGATTACTAAAATAAAGAATGGAGCTGAGTTATTTTATTTTCATGCATTTGAAAAGTATAAAGTTAATAACTGAGTTTCTCTTTGGTTTATCTCCAAAAGAATAAACCCTGCTCAACTTTTCTTTCTTCTTTTTTGCAGCCTTTGTGAAGAAGACCTGGCAAATTCTTCATCAAGGTCATCCGTTCGAGTCTATTGTCACTATCAGTGCTGAAAACTATAATCTTCCCACATACCTCCACCCCACCTATTGGAAAATCCTTATTTTAGTTTTCCGTTGAATGGTGCACTGTAATACAAAAAAAAAGAAACCAAGAGGGGTATCTTTGTTATAGCTTACATGCTGGAGTGTGATGGAGGTAGTAGTCACTATGGAGATGCACAGACTTAGGAAGAGCACGAACGAGAACGAAGAGATTTCACGGAGCGTGTGAAGGATCGCTCGTCAAGACGAAACAATGGAGGCAGCTTTGCGAGGGAGCATGTGCACAAGGTGCAGAGCACAAAGCTGTTTCGTACAGTAAGACTTGGTCGATAGTGAAAAAAGGCTCGGAGGAGCTCTGGTTGCGAGCTGCAGCATAGCAGGGATTCATACTGAGACCAAAAACAAACAGTGACGGGAAGTGGAGGGTGGGACGTGTTGATTCCAGAGTTGGGGAGGAGGATGATGGTGGAACGATTCAAATTCTTTTTGTTGCTCTTTGGTTTCACATCAGCTGGAAGTTGAACACCAGATATTAAAAACGGGTCACGCAGCACGATGACGGCACAGCAAGCGTTAACAGTTATACATTACTGACACAACGAGGGCCCAGAAACGAGTGTGGGCCCCGACACCAAGCCTTTCAAGCCTTGAACTTGTTTTCAGGCAAGTTTACTTTAAGCCAACGTGCACGCGTTCTGCCAGGGAACGGCAAGGCTGGATTACAAGACAAGAGACGATCTGAAGCAGGAGAAAAGAGTGGGATTTAAGGCACCGACGCAAGCACATTCTCAAGAAAAACACGCGTGGATGATTTACTTTTTGTTTAAAATGACCATTTGAAAGAGGGTTTATGAGCATTATCAAAAACCGAGTTGCATATTTACCTTTTTCTGCTTCGTTTCTGATTCCAGCTTGATATTTTCCTCTCTGCTCCCATTTCCTTATCTATTTTTTTTGTCTTTTTTTCCCCTGACTTACAGCTCTCTCACCCACCAGCAGTGTCACATTTTAGTCCCTGCTGCCTCCTCATCTCTTCCTCACACATGATTTTCCTCATCCCCGTGTCATTCAGCAGTTTGAAAGGAAACATGCCTTGTGGACAAAGGAAGTCGGTGCTGTGAGGAGGAGCTCGGGAGGGAAAGGCAGTGACTAAAGTCACAGGCGGTAAAGTGAGAGGCAGGCTGGTCCACCGATGCTGCTGCCAGGCCAGTTTGTGTCTGGGACAGCAAGTGCTGGAGACGCCGCACGGGTCCATGTCCACCGTGTGTGGCACCCAGAGGAGTCTGGTGCAGAGAGGGTGCTGACAAGACAGGAGGAGGTAGAAGACATCAGTCATCGTGTTTGCATGCATGCAGGATAGGAATGAAGGAGAGGCGAGAAGGAGGGAGGGAGAGAGCTGAGGCGGGGAGGGAGCATACGAGGAGAGAGCAAAAAGGGGAGGGGATATTTTTCCTGTTTTTCTCTTAGCAAATTTTTAAAAAATTCCCTCTATGAATGAAGTGACGCCTATTCTATGTGCACAGCTGCCCCATCAGTAGGTGAATATTCTGCCCTTCCTTAGTTTTCACGCCATCGTCCGGTTATCTGCCAAAACCAGCGGAGTCGTTGAGCCCGTGCACTTGAACTCGGGGAGGGTTTGTCTTTTCTTGGTGTACTTCCCCTCCGCTGGCCCCCAACACACAGGAAACAGTCAAACAGAGTGCAGGAGACACAGAGCAGGACAGAGGGGCAAAAAGGGGCAGAAGGAGAAATGCGAATGGGGGAGGGGGAAACATTTGTAAATGGCGCTTCAAGGACCTGGAGGATCCACTTGAGAAATACATATAATGTAATGTACAACACCTAAAGAGCCACACATGATCCGAACAGAGCTGGAACCTTCATAAAGGAACAAGGAATGTGTGACATAGGTAAATATTACTATTAATACAGCTGAGTTAGCTTTCACACTATTACCCTGATGCATGCTCAATAATCCAGGTAGAAAAATCTAAAAAAGCTAAGTCTGGTCCTCTGGACATTCAAAAAACAAAACAAAACAAAGCAAAAAAATTGTAGAAACGTTTCGTCTTTCGTCCGAAAGACTTCCTCAGTCTGAGCTGCTGTATTCAGCTCAGTCTTATAAATAGCACCCTCTCACAGTGGATCAACCAGTTTGCTGCTGACAGCCTGAAACCAGCTGCTCACATGATCAAGGAGGACCATCAGCCTAACGATGGATCGTTAGCACCCTGATGGTTGTTTGCTATTCACAGAGGGCTGAGTGATACTAGCAATAACAGCGTTGTAAGAGGGGGACAGTTGAACCCGAGCCAACTGGTTGATCCACTGTGAGAGGGTGCTATTTATAAGACTGAGCTGAATACAGCACCTCAGACTGAGGAAGTCTTTCGGATGAAAGACGAAACGTTTCTACAATTTTTTTGCTTTGTTTTGTTTTTTGAATGTCCAGAGGACCAGACTTAGCTTTTTTAGATNATCCATCCATCCATCCATCCATCCATCCATCCATCCATCCATCCATCCATCCATCCATCCATCCATTTTCTTCCGCTTATCCGGGGTCGGGTCGCGGGGGTAGCAGCCTAAGTAGGGAGGCCCAGACTTCCCTCTCCCCAGCCACTTGGAGCAGCTCCTCTGGGGGAATCCCAAGGCGTTCCCAGGCCAGCCGAGAAACATAGTCCCTCCAGCGTGTCCTGGGTCTTCCTCTGGGTCTCCTCCCGGTGGGACATGCCCGGAACACCTCACCAGGGAGGCGTCCAGGAGGCATCCTAACCAGATGCCCGAGCCACCTCAACTGGCTCCTCTCGATGTGGAGAAGCAGCGGCTCTACTCCGAGTCCCTCCCGGATGACTGAGCTTCTCACCCTATCTCTAAGGGAGAGTCCAGACACCCTGCGGAGAAAACTCATTTCAGCCGCTTGTATCCGAGATCTCGTTCTTTCGGTCATAACCCAAAGCTCATGACCATAGATGAGGGTGGGAACGTAGATCGATCGGTAAATTGAGAGCTTTGCCTTTTGACTCAGCTCTCTCTTCACCACGACAGACCGGTACAGCGCCCGCTTCACTGCGGACGCTGCACCTATCCGCCTATCGATCTCACGCTCCAGTTTTCCCTCATTCGTGAACAAGACCCCAAGATACTAAAGCTAGATTCATACTTGACGCGCCGCGCAGCGCGCGAGGGTGCGCGCTCCAAAAGTGACGCAATTTCACAGTCCCCGCCCCTGCGCGTTGGCCCCGCGCAGGGGATTAGCGCGTGCCGTGCACCTCTGAATTTTTGAAACTCCGCAAGCCCTGCGCGCGCGCGGTGGGCGCTACGATTTGATTGACAGGTCCTCACCGACAGCCTTCACCCTCTTCACGCCGGAGCCTGCAGCTGTTTGCGCCGCTGTGGTCGTGGAGACGGAGTCGCGACGCATGGAGGAATGTTTTGTGACACAAAATGTATTAAATTATCCTTCATTCCTGATCTGGAGTCGGACTTTTCTTTTGTTTTTTCGCCAAAAGTCACGTGATCGCTTTCTCCTCCGCTGACTCCATGCATTAAAACCGCAAATAAAGACAACAGTTCAGCACGCGAGCAGAAAGCTATTTGTTTTTGTTGTGTGACGTCAAACAGTTCTTCTTCTACGGTAGATTTCTTCTTCTACACCTTTCTTGCAACATATGCACAGGTTTTAGAGGGTACTGCCTCCTGCTGGTCCGTAAAAGAACAGCACTTTGCCATGCGCCGCCGTGGGACAACTATAAACACCGAGGCGACACTGTAAACGCATTTTGCCGCACGGCACAGTGCACGCGCAGCGCGCGCGCTCCAGCCTGCGGACCAAAGCGCGAGTCTAACTCAGTCTTTAAACTCCTCCACTTGGGGCAGGACCTCCTCCCCGACCTGGAGAAGGCATGCTACCCTTTTCCGGCTCAAGACCATGGCCTCGGATTTGGAGGAACTGATCCTCATCCCGGCCGCATCACATTCAGCTGCAAACCGCTCCAGCGAAAGCTGTAGATCACGATCTGATGAAGCCAATAGGACCACATCATCTGCAAAAAACAGAGAAGCGATTCTAAGGCCACCAAAACGGATCCTCTCAACACCTTGGCTGCGCCTAGAAATTCTGTCCATAAAAGTTATGAACAGAATCGGTGACAAAGAGCAACCTTGGCGGAGTCCAACTCTCACCGGAAACAAGCCTGACTTACTGCCTAATAGGGACAGTATTGATATGGACCTAACAGCCCATATCAATGGGCCTGGTACCCCATACTCTCGGAGTACCCCCCACAGAACCCCCCGAGGGACGCGGTCGAATGCCTTTTCCAAGTCCACAAAGCACATGTAAACTGGTTGGGCAAACTCCCACGCACCCTCCAGGACCCTGCTGAGGGTGTAGAGCTGGTCTAGTGTTCCACGACCAGGACGAAAACCACACTGCTCCTCCTGAATCCGAGGTTCGACTATCCGACGGACCCTCCTCTCCAGAACCCCTGAATAGACCTTACCAGGGAGGCTTAAGAGTGTGATCCCCCTATAGTTGGAACACACCCTACGGTCCCCCTTTTTGAATAGGGGAACCACCACCCCAGTCTGCCAATCCAAGGGAACTGCCCCCGATGTCCACGCGATATTGCAGAGTCGCGTAAGCCAACACAACCCCACAACATCCAGAGCCCTAAGGAACTCAGGACGAATCTCATCCACCCCCGGAGCCCTGCCACCGCGGAGCTTTTTAACCACCTCGGCGACCTCAGCNAGATCTCGTTCTTTCGGTCATAACCCAAAGCTCATGACCATAGATGAGGGTGGGAACATAGATCGATCGGTAAATTGAGAGCTTTGCCTTTTGACTCAGCTCTCTCTTCACCACGACAGACCGGTACAGCGCCCGCTTCAATGCGGACGCTGCACCTATCCGCCTATCGATCTCACACTCCAGTTTTCCCTCATTCGTGAACAAGACCCCAAGATACTAAAGCTAGATTCATACTTGACGCGCCGCGCAGCGCGCGAGGGTGCGCGCTCCAAAAGTGACGCAATTTCACAGTCCCGCCCCTGCGCGTTGGCCCCGCGCAGGGGATTAGCGCGTGCCGTGCACCTCTGAATTTTTGAAACTCCGCAAGCCCTGCGCGCGCGCGGTGGGCGCTACGATTTGATTGACAGGTCCTCACCGACAGCCTTCACCCTCTTCACGCCGGAGCCTGCAGCTGTTTGCGCCGCTGTGGTCGTGGAGACGGAGTCGCGACGCATGGAGGAATGTTTTGTGACACAAAATGTATTAAATTATCCTTCATTCCTGATCTGGAGTCGGACTTTTCTTTTGTTTTTTCGCCAAAAGTCACGTGATCGCTTTCTCCTCCGCTGACTCCATGCATTAAAACCGCAAATAAAGACAACAGTTCAGCACGCGAGCAGAAAGCTATTTGTTTTTGTTGTGTGACGTCAAACAGTTCTTCTTCTACGGTAGATTTCTTCTTCTACACCTTTCTTGCAACATATGCACAGGTTTTAGAGGGTACTGCCTCCTGCTGGTCCGTAAAAGAACAGCACTTTGCCATGCGCCGCCGTGGGACAACTATAAACACAGAGGCGACACTGTAAACGCATTTCGCCGCACGGCACAGTGCACGCGCAACGCGCGCGCTCCAGCCTGCGGACCAAAGCGCGAGTCTAACTCAGCCTTTAAACTCCTCCACTTGGGGCAGGACCTCCTCCCCGACCTGGAGAAGGCATGCTACCCTTTTCCGGCTCAAGACCATGGCCTCGGATTTGGAGGAACTGATCCTCATCCCGGCCGCATCACACTCAGCTGCAAACCGCTCCAGCGAAAGCTGTAGATCACGACCTGATGAAGCCAATAGGACCACATCATCTGCAAAAAACAGAGAAGCGATTCTAAGGCCACCAAAACGGATCCTCTCAACACCTTGGCTGCGCCTAGAAATTCTGTCCATAAAAGTTATGAACAGAATCGGTGACAAAGGGCAACCTTGGCGGAGTCCAACTCTCACCGGAAACAAGCCTGACTTACTGCCGGCAATGCGGACCAAGCTCTGACACCGGTCGTACAGGGACCTAACAGCCCATATCAATGGGCCTGGTACCCCATACTCCCGGAGTACCCCCCACAGAACCCCCGAGGGACGCGGTCGAATGCCTTTTCCAAGTCCACAAAGCACATGTAAACTGGTTGGGCAAACTCCCACGCACCCTCCAGGACCCTGCTGAGGGTGTAGAGCTGGTCTAGTGTTCCACGACCAGGACGAAAACCACACTGCTCCTCCTGAATCCGAGGTTCGACTATCCGACGGACCCTCCTCTCCAGAACCCCTGAATAGACCTTACCAGGGAGGCTTAAGAGTGTGATCCCCCTATAGTTGGAACACACCCTACGGTCCCCCTTTTTGAATAGGGGAACCACCACCCCAGTCTGCCAATCCAAGGGAACTGCCCCCGATGTCCACGCGATATTGCAGAGTCGCGTAAGCCAACACAACCCCACAACATCCAGAGCCCTAAGGAACTCAGGACGAATCTCATCCACCCCCGGAGCCCTGCCACCGCGGAGCTTTTTAACCACCTCGGCGACCTCAGCACCAGAGATTGGAGAGCCCGACCCAAAGTCCCCAGGCTCCGCTTCCTCAGTGGAAGACGTGCCAGTAGGATTGAGGAGGTCTTCGAAGTATTCCGCCCACCGACTCACAACATCCCGAGTTGAGGTCAACAGCACGCCATCCCCACCATAAATGGTGTTGGTCGCGTACCGCTTTCCCCCCCTGAGACGCCGGATGGTGGACCAGAATCGCCTCGAAGCCGTACGGAAGTCATTCTCCATGGCCTCTCCGAACTCCTCCCACGCCCGAGTTTTTGCCTCAGCAACCACCCGAGCGGCCATATCCCCAAATATTCTACTTAGTAAGGAGGCGGGTGCTGTGGCTTTTGATATTTTTGTACTTTTCAAAATATAAACATGTATTAAACAAATACTTTTTTTTTTTACAAAGAAATTAACTGATATCACTTTCGTTTTGTCCAAACTATTATTCACATTGAAATCTGCTTTATACTGCTGCATACTGGCTCTATTTGTGTCTTTTCACACTATTTTTAGTTTTTGGTTAGCCATTGGGGATGAGATGGTGTAGTGGTAATGGCAGTCATCCCCCGATCGGAAGGTTGGAGGTTCGAATCCCGAGTTCCCTCACCATGTGTCGTTGTGTCCCTGGGAAAAACACTTAACCCCAAGTTGCTCCCGGTATGACTGGCTGGCACCTTGCATGGCAGACTACCGCAACCGGTGTATGAATGTGTGTATGAATGGGTGGATGGCTGGTGCTGTAAAGCGCTTTGGGGCCCCTCATAGGGGGCTGGAAAGCGCTATATAAGTACGCTCCATTTACCATTGGCTACTTTTAGCCATCCATCCATCCATCCATCCATCCATCCATCCATTACCTTTACCCGATTATTCCTTATTGGGTCATTGGGGTCACTGCATGGTGCCCATGTCCAGCAGTCATTGTGAGAGGCGGGGGACACCCCGGACTGGTCTCCAGTCCATCACAGGGACACAGAGAAACAAACAATCATTCACTCTCACTCACACCAGGGAAAATTCTGAGTTACCAATCAGTCTAACATGCATGTTTTTGGTCTGTGGGAGGAAACCAGAGTACCGGTACCCAGAGAAAGCCCACGCATGAAAAGAAAGAACATGCAAAGTCCACCCAGAAAGGCATCTGTCCAGGATTTGAACTGGCAACCTTCTAGCTGAGAGGAAACAACTCTACCAACTGATCCACCATGCTACCCTGCTACTTTTAGCCTTTAAGTAAAGGGCGAGGTCAAGGTGTCTTTATTGTCATTCACATCACATGTTTGAGGTGGAATGAAACTACAGTATGTACACAGGGTCCCAGTTACATCCAACAAAAATACAAATTGTACAAAGTAAAGAAAAACAGTTGTGAGATCCAAGATATGAACTAAGAAATACACTAAACTAAGAATACACTAAACTAAGAACACACTAAACACTAATAATACAAAACAATGTGCCAAACAACAGCAGCACATGAGTCTGAGCAGTTGAGGACGACTGAACAACATGAAATAAATCAGCAGCATGAGATCAGCATCGTGGATAGTCAGCAGCACATATCAACCACCAAGTGGCATTACAGTGATTTTTTTCACTGTGATTTTTTTAATCCTGACTATGGATTCATGAGTCTAACAGCCTCAGGGTAGAAGCTGTTCCTCAGTCTAGTGGTTCTACACTTAATGCTCCTCAACCTCCTTCCTGAGGGGAGCGGGACAAAAAGTGTGTGTGCTGGGTGAGTGGAGTCCTTCATGATGCAGGGGGCTCTCTTCCTGTATCTGGAGGTGTAGATGTCTGTGATGGTGGGGAGACTGACTCCATTCTGTGCAGCCTTCTTCTTTAGCTATTTTTTGTTGCTTTTAGGTAGTGTTTTACTACTGTAAGCTTCTAGCTAGACCTCTGATGTTTTTTGCTTCAAGCTACCAATTTGCTACATTTAGCTTTAAGCTATCCTTTTGCTACTTTTAGTTAGCTTTTTGGTTTTTAGCTTTTAGCGTTTTTCTACATTTAGCTTGTAGCTAGCTTTTGTTAATTTTAGCTTTAGATATTGTTTTGCTAGTTTAGCTAGCATTTTACTTACTTTTGATATAAGCTATCATTTAGGTATTGTTTGTTTTTAGCTACAACAATTTAAAGCTTTTAATAAGAGTTCTGGTTTCAGCTTCTTCAGAATATTTTATCAAAATTATGCAGTTACACTGCGTTTTAACAGAAGGTGTAATTCTATAGTTTTTTATTTATTTGAAGGGGGTTGGTACAGCTGTGTGTATGTCATGAAAGCATGCAGTTGTGAAGGGGGCAAGGTTAAGGTCAGACTGTTAAGCACAGCTCCACATGTTGCACAAAATCTCCATGGCAACTTCAGACATGAGCAAAATGTTTCTTGATTAAACAACTCGTGTGCTCCCACATGTGCTTGTGCTGTCCTCCTTCTCCCTGTTTCCCTTGTTCTCTGAAAGAAAAAGATTGGGAAGTCTACTCACCTTGACTGATTTCTTTGCTGAGGCAGCAGGTGGATTGGAGGAGGGGTGTAAGGAGAGGGGATTTGACAGCAGGCCAGTGGGGGCCTCACGGTAAACTGAAAAGCAGTTCAGTTCCTGAACTTTTAATCCACACCACCTGAGTTTGAACAAGTGAAGGTTCAAATTTTCAAAACACACCTCACAGTAAAGTTTCACATGACTTATAAACAAAATGTAAAAGGTAAAGATTTTAAATGTTAAATATATATATTTTTTAAATCAATACGTTTGTGACAAGTGTCCTGGTAATAAGATGTTTTTTTTGTTTGTTTTTTAAGAATACAGTGAGAATTTTTCTTTACTTAAAAAATTAGTTTTCATTTATAAAAAAGTATTTTTTATCCCAGATATAACACTATACGTCAGACTCGTTTATAGATGGAACTAGCATTCCCTGAAGGAATGTAAATCCCTCACCAACTTGCACCCCGGAGCTTAAAACAAAGATCTTGTGTGATCTGTTAGCACTTAAAATATGTGTTGTACTCTTAGCTCAATATCTAAAAATGACAGAAATAATAATAATAATAATAATAATGAATTCAATTTATAATGCACTTTTCATTAATAAAAGTCTCAAAGTGCTACAAAGTGTAACAAAGCAAAGATCAAAATAAAACAAGTGATAAAATCAAATAAAATCAATAATAATATCGACTAAGATCAAAAGATAAAATCATGTGGATGCAGATTAGGCTTGCTTAAAAAATAAATAAAATAAAACAAGTGATAAAATCAAGTAAAATCAATAATGATATCAGGTAAGATCAAAGATAAAATCATGTGGAGGCAGAATAGGCTTGCTTAAAAAGAAAAGTCTTTATGCTGCTTTTAAAGTCAACCAGTGACTGTGGAGCTCTCAGGTCGTCAGGGAGGGAGTTCCACAGGCGGGGGGCAGCCACACAGAATGCTCGGTCTCCCATGGTCCTCAATTTGGTCCGAGGAATATGAAGGAAAAGATTTAGGCACTTTTGTGTTTGCTCATGTCAAATAGCTGTGGCAAACATCTTGAATCAGCTTAATGCCAAAAGTTAGTAGGTTGTAGATGAATATCAAATGACTTTGTGAGTGTCATTCAAATCAGCCCACTGCTCACAAGATATTTTGCTAACAGTAACACAAACACACATAAAAAGGTAGTTACATGATTCAAAACATCAAAGTTCATGCTTAAGAATCCAGGTTTATTTGTGCTGAAACATTTCTTCTTTCATCCAAAGGACTTCATCACTCTAAGGAGCCACAACAACCTCAGTCCCATAAGTAGCACACACACATAGTAGACCAACCAGATGGATGGTGATAAGATATTTCTGGAGTCCACCCTCTCCGAGGAAGCCATGGCCAAAGTGGTTCAAAACATCAAAGTTCATGCTCAATAATCCAGATGAAAAAAAATCCAACTGGTTGGCCCACTATGTGAGTGTGGCACTTATGGGTAGTAGTAGTAGTATTAAGTCTGGATATCGGCTGATACTGATCCCGTTCCGATATCATCATTGATTTTATATTGATACCCATTTACCCTTTATTTATACAGGTACATGTAGTCTCATTGAGCCACGATAACTCATTTTCAAGAGAGACCTGTTTAGGGAGCAGATGATGGGGGTTAAGGGTCTTGCTCAGGGGCCCGAGTGGGGCGAAGGCGGGTGGAGGCAGATGTGGATGTTACACCCTTTTCCACCCACACTTTTTGATATTGTCGGTACTATGGCTTGAACCGGCAATCTTCCGATCACAGGCCCACCATCTCTAACCACTGCGCCACCACTCCCCCACTGTGCCACCACTCTCCCAATATATAAGGCTGTAATAATCTCCTCTCAAGTACAATGTGTACACATATATGCCTGCATGTCCAAAAAGGCAACTTGAGGTAAGTTTTATTAATGTTGGATAAGTTTCAAAGTTACAATTAAATTCTGCTAAAACAAAACATGTTTTTTTTGTTCCTAGCTTTAAACTGGATATTAAAGTAATTAATTTAAGTGATTGTTTGTTTGAAGTTATTTTATATATTCTTTTAAATAAGGGGGAGATATAAATTTTTCTTCTTCTTTCTGCACTCTTTTCATTCAATGTTTTCTTTTTGATGAATTTGTTCCATAGTTTGAAGCCATGTCGAGAAGTTTCATCAGACACAGACATGCATCATGAATCGGAAATATCGGCAGGTTGGATTGGAAAAATCCGATACGTAAATTATGCTGCTATCGGAGGCCTATACCAATACCAGATCGGATCAGCCCCATCCCTACTTATGGGACTGAGTTTGTTGTGGCTTCTCGAACTGATGAAGTCTTTTGGCTGAAAGACGAAACATTTCAACACAAAGAAACCATCCAGAGGACCTGACTTAACTTTTGTTGGATAGTAACATGATGTTCTTTCTTTAACAACATGCTGAAAAAATTATTGTTGATCAAGTTAGTACCGAGCCGACTTTAAAAAAATAATACCCTAAATTAGGGATGCACAATATTATTGGCATAGTATTGGCATCGGCCAATGTTACCATACCATACCATTTTATTTATAGAGCACCTAAAACAGCGACAAGGCCAACCAAAGTGCTGTACAAACACACAAACAACAGGCAAATCATAGGCAACATATACAATGAAGTACAAAAAATAGACATAAAAACAGCGCAAATAATAAATATAACGACCAAACACAGATCATCAGGTGTTGAAAGCAACGGAATAGTAATGGGTCTTTAAACGGGATTTGAAAACTAAGAGGGAGGGGAGGGGGCCTGTCTGACGAGCAGAGGTAACTCGTTCCAAAGTCTTGGGCCTGCTACAGAGAAGGCCCTGTCACCTCTGCGCTTAAGACGAGATCCTGGAACTGTTAGAAGTAACTGGTCCACTGACCTCAGAGCATGTGGTGGGACATACGGGTGTATCAAATCAGAGAGATGGGGGGGGCAAGACTGTTCAGCGATTTGTAGACAGGACAGCAGGACATAATTTACCAGAGGTAAGGGTCTCCTCCAGTTCCTCCTCACTTTGAGCTCCTTCAGCACCATAGATCAGTTCTTCAAGGTCTGTTGAAGTAGGAAGAGTCTTGCTCTGCTGGAAAACTTCCAGCTTGAAAACAGTCAGCCACCTAAAGTAAAAGGAATTCTATTAACTGAGTGCAGAAAACAATAAGGACAAAAAGTACATCATTCATCAAACTAATAAACACATTGAAAATAATCACTGGAAACCATATGATATAAAATAAAGATAAAAGTATTCCAATATAAAGCAAATGTTTGCAGTTTATACAACAAATGGGAAAAATAATAAATGGGCATATTTGATAAAGATTTACTAAACCTATGAAGTGGATAAAAAAAATGTTGGCACTAACCTCTCTAAAAACCTGTAAGCAATATCTTCTCCAGAATCCAGAATCAAGTTGGTCAATCTAAACATATGGAAAAAACAAGCTCATTGCAACATGACAAACAACTGATATCCAGGCTTTTATCTGAATAAAGTCAATTCCCCAAATCAGCCCTAAGTATATTTTACAAGTTCCTATCAAAGTTTGGAAGCATAGTGACCAGTTAATGCAATATTTTGTCTAAAACACCATCTTTATTTAATGCTAAATAGGATAACATTTTGAAGGTTTAAGCTAGCTATCAACTCTTCACATTTGTCCTGTGAAAAACGCCTTTTTTTTTTACTAAAACAAGTTCTGTCTGAAGCACCATGTTATTTTAATAGGTTGCTATAACTATAACAGTGAAAATTCAGACAAAAATGAAAATTAAGAAAGCTTACCGTGATTTTTCCAGCAAGTCAGAAAAGTTGAAAATGGCGCTGAGAAAATTCTGGTCGGTCTAGCACAGGTGGAAGGGGGCGGAGCTTATCAGAGTACTTTTTTTTTACACTCAAGGCCCCCGCATAGCTCTGCGTATGGCCGTATACCGCTGTACGCCGTCCGTACGCAGAGGCACAAGCGTATCCCCGCAAGGCATGTATGCGCTAAGCTCAAATTTTACGACTGCGCATGCAAACACGTTGTCGCACACTAAACTGCCCGGCGCCTGACTGTTTTGTATGCGACACAAATGTATTAATTCCCCTTCTTCGTCCCTGATCTGGCCTTTTCTTTTGGGGTTTTTTTGCCAAAAGGCAGTGATCTCTTCCTCCTCCATTGACTCCATGACTGAAATGATGAGAAATGAATGAATTTGTCATGAGCGAATTAAACTCGGGTCCAACGTAGCTGCGGGAGTTTCTGCAGATTTCCTGGTGGGTAGGTCTGATGTGTGGGCTGCAGGACCAGCACTCCCTGTTTTTATTTTTATTTTTTAGAACTTTTTAACAACATATAAACACAGAACACCGGTGCGGCTGCAGCTGCCAGCTCGCGCCTTTTTCCCCCCACCCGACCTGTCAATCAATTCAGTAGGCGTGTCAGCAAATGACCAATCAGCGACCTCAATTTGTCCCGTAGGTAAACGCTCTGGGCTGCAGCTGCTCAAATGATGTCAAGAATTTGGTGCGAAAACATGAGAATGTACGCAAGAACGAACGCTGAGCAGTGCGGGTGAACTGCCTGCGTACAGTACACACGTACGGACACGCGTACGGACGTACGCAGAGCTATGGGGGAGCCTTCAGTTTGTGGAATTTTCATTAACACTGGATTATGGTGTTATATGAACTCCAAGAGAGTGAATTTCCATTTACACTTGACAAGTTTCATTGTAAATTGTTATTTTTACAAAACCTATTTTAACTCTTGAATATTTTCACCGACACTGCAGTACATAGAGAGGCATTTTACACTCACTGTTGTTGAATTGACTCTTGTAGAGTTCACATGCTCTGACACTGCTTACCGTATTTGACACTCAAGATTTTACTGTGTAC
>JBBPBX010006974.1:50043-66665 GCA_038048925.1 Garcialebias charrua | reverse complement strand
GATATAGTGACAGTACAGTAAAGAGCGGCTATAGACTCTGAACGATCACTTTAATGTGACATTTTGTGATGGTTGATCTCAGCTGTAATCAGCCAGATGAAAGTTATTGATGACTGACTTTTGTGTGCAAATAATGACCAGGATCAGCAAGCATGAAACAAACAAGGCTGATTGATCTCCTTGATGAAGTTGTAGTTGATGAAAATGTTTGATGAATCATTGTCTGTGGCCCTCAGCCCCCAGTATGTCTGCATGTGGAATCAGTACACCGTAATAAGGTTATATTTATGTAGCGTCTGTGTCTGATTCAGTTGGTCCAGCAGGATTTAGTTTGAGGACTGCTGAGGTGTACGGTTCCCAAAGTTGGATTCAGGACTAAATCATCTCCACAAAACCCCCTTTTTGGCCTGTGAGTTGAATTTTTTAGAGTCTGCACTGATGAAGAACAAAACCCAGAATTGTATCATTTGCTCTTTGTTTATATCTATTTTGCAAAATAGCTGTGAAATTCAGGTTTCGGTCTGACCAAAGCTCACTTGGTTTTCCTCAAACATCCTAATAAACAGATAGTTCATGGTTTAAAGTTAAATACAGAATATCAGCTGATTGGACACATCAGCAGCTGCTTTTCTAACTAAATGCAATGCTGTGTAGAAAAGTTTATCTTAGTGGTGACGCAATAAGAAACGTTTGACTGAACACAGAGTAATAACAATTAATAAAAAATTAACTGATAAGTATTTATCCTGACCATTAAATATGGTAGCACATTCATTAAAGGTTTGCTGAAGGTTTCATTGCAAAATGTAGAAAGAATTGATGAAGCAGCTGTTCAAGTTGTTTCATGTAACTTCTGAATCAGCCTTTTTTTTTTACATCTAACTTGTTCGGCATGCCTTGTTTCCATTTAATCTTTTATCTATCAAAACGTTCTTCTCATTCATGATGTTCCCATTCAACTTTCGTTTATTTTTATTTTATTTCATAAACTGTATAAAGAAACAACCACCATTATTTTATTATGAAAGGCTCTTCACATCCTTTTGAACCTTGGGCTCTTTAAAACAGTTCTGTGTATTTTCTGCTTTTTTATTTTATTTATTTATTTGTCTCTTCCTGCTGTTTTTCAGTCCTTTTCTGTTTTTTTCCTTTTCATGCCTCCCAATACTTTTTTTTGTCCTCTTGTGTGTCTTTTGTCCTTTTCATGTCCCTTGTGTCCTTTTATCTTTTCATCTTTCCCTTGACATCCTTTTGTTATTTCAAGTCTTTCTGCTTTGCACTTTAGTCTTTTTTTATTTTTTTATTTTTGTCTCCTACAAATACTCCTTCTAACTTTGGAAGTCCAGCTGTTACGTCATTGGGCATCTTTGGTACATTTCAACAACCTTTTCAGTATTTTAATTTTAATTTTATTTTAGCTCATGTTTTGCCACTTATCGTTTTGGCTACTTTTGGCTTTTAGCTTCGGCTTCTTTTCTGCTAGTTTTAAACTCAAACTTCAGCAAAGACAAGAACCGCGAGGCCTTTAACTCAAGGTGCATGCACATGCACATCCTCTGCATGAACTTCCAGTAACAGTCACGACCAGTGGTGAGATGTAACTAAGTACAAATACTTTGTTACTGTACTTAAGTACATTTCTCATGTCTCTGTACTTTACTTAAGTAAAAATGTTAATGTGGTACTTCTACTTTTACTAGAGTAAATTTTTGACTGTTTATTTGTACTTTACTTAAGTAAAAATGTTAATGTGGTACTTCTACTTTTACTAGAGTACATTTTTGTCTGTTTATTTGTACTTTACTTAAGTAAAAATGTTAATGTGGTACTTCTACTTTTACTAGAGTACATTTTTGTCTGTTTATTTGTACTTTTACTTAAGTAAAAATGTTAATGTGGTACTTCTACTTTTACTAGAGTACATTTTTGTCTGTTTATTTGTACTTTACTTAAGTAAAAATGTTAATGTGGTACTTCTACTTTTACTAGAGTACATTTTTGTCTGTTTATTTGTACTTTTACTTAAGTAAAATGTAAATGTAGTAGGCTACTTCTACTTTTACTAGAGTACATTTTTGTCTGTTTATTTGTACTTTTACTTAAGTAAAAATGTTAATAGGTACTTCTACTTTTACTAGAGTACATTTTTGTCTGTTTATTTGTACCTTTACTTAAGTAAAAATGTTAATGTGGTACTTCTACTTTTACTAGAGTACATTTTTTCTGTTTATTTGTACTTTACTTAAGTAAAAATGTTAATGTGGTACTTCTACTTTTACCAAAGTACATTTTTGTCTGTTTATTTGTACTTTTATTTAAGTAAAATGTTAATGTAGTAGGCTACTTCTACTTTTACTAGAGTACATTTTTGTCTGTTTATTTTTACTTTTACTTAAGTAAAAATGTTAATGTGTATACTTCTACTTTTACTAGAGTACATTTTTGTCTGTTTATTTGTACTTTTACTTAAGTAAAAATGTTAATAGGTACTTCTACTTTTACTAGAGTACATGTTTGTCTGTTTATTTGTACTTTTACTTAAGTAAAAATGTTAATAGGTACTTCTACTTTTACTAGAGTACATTTTTGTCTGTTTATTTGTACTTTTACTTAAGTAAAAATGTTAATGTGGTACCCTGATGTGGTACTTCTACTTTTACTAGAGTATATTTTTGTCTGTTTATTTTTACTTTTACTTAAGTAAAAATATTAATAGGTACTTCTACTTTTACTAGAGTACATTTTTGTCTGTTTATTTGTACTTTTACTTAAGTAAAAATGTTAATGTGGTACTTCTACTTTTACTAGAGTACATTTTTGTCTGTTTATTTTTACTTTTACTTAAGTAAAAATGTTAATGTGTATACTTCTACTTTTACTAGAGTACATTTTTGTCTGTTTATTTGTACTTTTACTTAAGTAAAATGTAAATGTAGTAGGCTACTTCTACTTTTACTAGAGTACATTTTTGTCTGTTTATTTGTACTTTTACTTAAGTAAAAATGTTAATAGGTACTTCTACTTTTACTAGAGTACATTTTTGTCTGTTTATTTGTACCTTTACTTAAGTAAAAATGTTAATGTGGTACTTCTACTTTTACTAGAGTACATTTTTTCTGTTTATTTGTACTTTACTTAAGTAAAAATGTTAATGTGGTACTTCTACTTTTACCAAAGTACATTTTTGTCTGTTTATTTGTACTTTTATTTAAGTAAAATGTTAATGTAGTAGGCTACTTCTACTTTTACTAGAGTACATTTTTGTCTGTTTATTTTTACTTTTACTTAAGTAAAAATGTTAATGTGTATACTTCTACTTTTACTAGAGTACATTTTTGTCTGTTTATTTGTACTTTTACTTAAGTAAAAATGTTAATAGGTACTTCTACTTTTACTAGAGTACATGTTTGTCTGTTTATTTGTACTTTTACTTAAGTAAAAATGTTAATAGGTACTTCTACTTTTACTAGAGTACATTTTTGTCTGTTTATTTGTACTTTTACTTAAGTAAAAATGTTAATGTGGTACTTCTACTTTTACTAGAGTATATTTTTGTCTGTTTATTTTTACTTTTACTTAAGTAAAAATATTAATAGGTACTTCTACTTTTACTAGAGTACATTTTTGTCTGTTTATTTGTACTTTTACTTAAGTAAAAATGTTAATGTGGTACTTCTACTTTTACTAGAGTACATTTTTGTCTGTTTATTTTTACTTTTACTTAAGTAAAAATGTTAATGTGTATACTTCTACTTTTACTAGAGTACATTTTTGTCTGTTTATTTGTACTTTTACTTAAGTAAAATGTAAATGTAGTAGGCTACTTCTACTTTTACTAGAGTACATTTTTGTCTGTTTATTTGTACTTTTACTTAAGTAAAAATGTTAATAGGTACTTCTACTTTTACTAGAGTACATTTTTGTCTGTTTATTTGTACCTTTACTTAAGTAAAAATGTTAATGTGGTACTTCTACTTTTACTAGAGTACATTTTTTCTGTTTATTTGTACTTTACTTAAGTAAAAATGTTAATGTGGTACTTCTACTTTTACCAAAGTACATTTTTGTCTGTTTATTTGTACTTTTATTTAAGTAAAATGTTAATGTAGTAGGCTACTTCTACTTTTACTAGAGTACATTTTTGTCTGTTTATTTTTACTTTTACTTAAGTAAAAATGTTAATGTGTATACTTCTACTTTTACTAGAGTACATTTTTGTCTGTTTATTTGTACTTTTACTTAAGTAAAAATGTTAATGTGGTACTTCTACTTTTACTAGTGTATGTAGACATGAGGGACAAGAAGTTGGTGGCCCTGCGGTTGCCCATCTGTAAAGTCATCCTGGCTACGCCTCTGGTGCAAACACCAATGGACGGTCTCGGTGTGGTCGCGGGGTGGCGCTCTGACTGTGTCCGCCTGCGCAGAGACAGGCTGGCTGTTGAACAGGGGGTCCGTGCCACCATTTGGATCAGGGACCGACACCAAAGCGCACGACACCTCCAGCGATGCGCATCTCCTTCACTTCCAAGGGAAGAGCGGAACTTTTTCACCTCCTCATCACCTCCTCATCCTCACTTGACGCGCAGCTCCTGCGGGACTGAGGCGCTCCCTCCCCCCTCTCCTCCTGCCTGCTGCAGGGTGTGTGAAAGTTTCAGAGATGAACCACAGCGGCTTCAACCAGACAGAAGGAGGACTCTTGAACAAAACCGAGGAGTTCTTCTGCTGCAACTTCTCCTCGGTGGTGACGGATGATATTGTGGCGGCCGCTCCGGATGAGAGGAGCCTCTTCATCATGCGCGTGGTCCAGATCGCCGTCATGTGCGTCCTGTCCCTCACCGTGGTGTTTGGCATCTTCTTCCTGGGTTGCAACCTCCTCATAAAGTCCGAGGGGATGATCAACTTTCTGGTGACGGACAGGAGACCGTCCAAGGAGACGGAGGCGGTGATTGTTGGAGCCTACTGATGGATGGAGGGTGCAGGAGGATGGAGGATGTAGGATGGAGGATGGAGGATGCAGGATGGAGGATGCAGGAGGGAGGATGCAGGAGGGAGGATGCAGGAGGGAGGATGCAGGATGGAGGATGCAGGATGGAGGATGCAGGATGCAGGATGGAGGATGGAGTGGATCAAACAGCCAAAATAAAAACTATTTCCCTGAGCTGGACTCTGTGGCCTTTTTAAAGACTTGGGCAGCAGTTTGTGGCAATTACTGGATGTGCTGCTTTAAAAACCCAACGGAGACGGAGATGTGCTGCATGTTTAGTCAAACAGACAATATTCTGGATGAGCTGGTGAGTGAGTGTGGAAAAGTCTCACCCTGATGTTTATTCTGTGATTAAAGCTTTTTTCCTTCTGAAATGAACGGTTTTTTTCTTTCTTCCAAACGTGCAGGGTTATTAATAATGACGACACTAATTGGATTATAATGGGGCCCTATTTTTATTTTTAGTCCACGTGGTGGGTTTGTGGATTTTTAAATGTAGAGGGGAAATGAGCAAAACGCATGCACACGCGTGCCTGTTTATTCTAGACCAGGGGTCTGCAACCTTTACGATCAAAAGAGCCATTTTTGCCCCTTTGTTCACTAAATTAAATGTGTCCATACCTCAATACCTGCTAAAACTGGGATTCTCAACTGGTGGCCCACGGACCACTTTAAGTTTGTTGGAGGGCACTTTTAGGGGTGATTTTATACAACTAAAAATATCTAATGATTTTTAACATTTATTGATATTTTTTATATTCCAAGACAAAATAAACTATGAGATTATTGTAAAGAAGGGGAAAAAAATCTAGTTTTTGCCCAGTTTCTAAATATTAAAACAATGCGTTCTTATGTGATTTTTATTTATTTATTATTATTATTGTAGAAAATTGATGTATCCTGCTTTGAAGAAATAAAGCATAAAGTGAGTGTGTTTTACTCCTTGTAATATTTCTAGTATTCATATATTTGCAAAATAAATTACAGGAAAACTGCTAAAACTAGACCTTTTAGTTGTTATAACAACCAAGAAAATTCAGTTTTATTTCAGTTTTGGTCAAAGCTTGAAAGAGCATGCGGCTCCAGAGCCGCAGGTTGCAAACCCCTGTTCTAGACACATAATCTGAGGATAAAATACCTTTTTATAGCTGCAAAATGCAAAGAAGGCTGATTTGTTTTTCCTGAACATGCGTCTGTTAGCAAAATATCTCACAAACCACTAAACGAAATGTAACTTTTACTCAGTGATCATTGAATAAACATCTATATGACTTCTTATCTATATGACTGGTTAGATTTTTCAGCCAACCCAATTGAAGATGACTCTCACAGCCAACTGAATCTGGAAAATAAATAAATCTCCATAATTGAGTCTGTTTGACAGATGTGCTGAACCTTGGCGTGGTAGTAGCTGAGAATCGTTTACAACACATATGCCAAGTGCTCATGGCTCAAGGTCTGTGCTTAAAGCTTTTAGCATAACTGTTGGAGTCAGTCAAGGAGTCAGTCAACCCTGTTTGTTTGTTAGCAAAATGTCTCATGAACCACTGGATGGGTTTTGATAAACCTTTCAGAATTTAACCATGGAAAGCACATCTGCAAATGATTAACCTTTTGGGCCAGTCTAATTCAAGTTGTCAGACGTATAATTAACATTATCCAAGGCAATATCTCAGTCAATTTAACAGATGCTGAGCTAAAGTTTGATGACACTCTTGAGTGTGACATCTTGCATTATTTTCTGTTTAAACAGGACATCTGTAACTTTATTTCTTACCATAAGATGACCTGAGTTAAAAACTCTGGCATGAAAGAAAGTGGCCCATAAAAATTGTTTCAAGGAATGGCAGGTCTTTAATTATGCCTGTTTATTTATTTATTTATTTATTTTTCTGTCTGGTTAGACTTTGATTCATGCAGTCTTTCATATCCTTCCACCTTCTGTCACAACATCTGTGTGGCCCCGGCTCACCTGTTCAGCTCTGCAGGAGCTTCAGAAACGACTTGTCACTGCAGATGAAGAAGAGGGAGAAGAAGCCATCAGGCACGGTGCTGCCCACTCGGCTGCACCTGTGTTTTCAGGACAGAAGCAGATCACTTTCTCTAAAACGTCCTTCACCCTCTGGACTCCCCCTATGCCCTCTGGAGCCATGTGTTCTGTTGAACAAAGGTCTTATTGTCTCTCCGACGGGTGTCCACAGGACTGACAGGTTGGCCATCTTGGACCACACCGGAGGTCTTTGTGTTTAGAAATCAGATGCAATCTGCCAGAATAAGCTGCAATCTTTTAAACAACAGATGTAAGTGGCCAAAATGTTGATGGTGTACATTTTCATAGTGCAGCACGGTGCTGATTCAGTCAGAGCTGCAGCAGCATCTGAAACTAAGCTATCAAAGCTAAAAGAACAGAGCACTAGCTTAAAGCAAAGCAGAACACAAACTGGAAGCTAAAAGTAACAAAACATTAGTTAACATTAGCTAAACGCAGCTGCAAAATAGCTAAAAGCTATATTTTGTCATCATTGTACCATACACAGACGAAATTGGTTCTCTGCATTTGACCCTGGGATACACCCAGGTGGAGCAGTGGGCAGCTACACCATGACAAATGGGAGTCGAACTGTGACTTTCTGGTCCCAGGTCGGCTGCCCTACCTCTACCCCATCTCAGCCCCCAATATGGTAGCCACAAAAAAAAAAAAAGTTAACAAATTAGTCAAGCTAAAAGTAGCAGTGCAGTAGCTTAAAGCTAACTAGGAGTTTGGTAGCTTAAGGCTAAAAGTAGCAAAAGGCAAACGAACTCAAAAGAAGACAAAAGTATGTTGAAGCAGTAAGGAATGATTTTGAAGGAAATTAATAAATAACCTACAAATCTCTCAACAACCTAGCTCCATCTTATATTACAGATCTTATTTTTCATTATTTTCCTAACAGAGCACTTTGTTCTCAGACTGCAGGTTTACTTGTGGTTCCTATAGTTTCCAAAAGCAGAATGGGGGGAAGATTTTTCATTTATCAGGCTCCTCTCTTGTGGAACCAACTTCCAGTTTCTGTTTGTAAGGCCGACACATTGTCCAGTTTTAAGACTGGGATTAAAACGTTCCTTTTTGATAAATCCTATATGGTTGACTTGTTATGCTGCTACAGACTTAGACTACTAGAAGACAAATGGACCTAATTTCTTAAAATGAATTGTTAAAATTGAATAGTTTTTATTTGATATTGTTTCACTTAACATGTGATTCTTGACCTGCCATTGTGTATCTGTTCCTCCTTCCTGTCCCTCTCAAACCCAGCCGTCGAAGCAGATGACTGGTTGTCCTGAGCCTGGTTCTGCTGAAGGTTAATCCTTGTGATTGAGTTTTTCCTTTCCACTGTTGCCTTCATGTTTGCTCAACATGAGAGTCTGCAATGAAATTAAATTCAGAGCAGTCTGCTCCTCAGATAATGTTATTAACTTACTTTTACATATAGGAATGTTTCTGTTCAGTGCCCTGAGATGACTTCTGTTGTGACTTGGTGCTATATAAATGAACTCAATTGAACTGAATAGATCATATATGAGGAAATATTTCCTAATAAATTGTTTTTGAATATAAAAGTAAACAATAAATACATAAATATCACAAAATCCTTCTTGTGAATGAGCTGAACATCTTGATGCATAAATTATGACAAATATGACATATTGGCATCCAACGTTAATTAAACACATCGTGGTATGTTACAGTTTTTAAATGATCTTCATCTTCTTCACAAACGCCATTTTACAAATTTGCAGTCACACAGAATAAGAGGATGCAAAAGACAGATTTTTTTTTAAGTAATCTTCACGCAGAATAAATTTGCACCCGACTCAAAGCCTTCACTTTCACATTGCATCACACATTTATACAAAAGGAATATGTTTGGCTGCCGTCTAAAATAAATCCTTAGTTTGAGTAACACACAAAGTCAGCAATAATTTATTTATAATGAAACTTTTTTTTTTTATTGGGGGAGGCTGAATTCAGACTAGAGAGATGAAACACTCAAGAGAAATTCATTTTACATGAAATATAATCTCTTTTTATTTCTAAACAAATTTAAAAAATATCCTCTCAGCTATTAAAAATGTAAATCAATAAACTGCCATTATTAGCTTGTCCTTTTAAAAGCAGAGCAACAAACACAGTTTTTTTTTAATCCCACAGCAGGGCTTTTCCTCAGCTCTGAGTGACTGCTTTTATTAATGAGTGCTGGAAATTGTGCACAGGAAGACATTGCAGCTTTTCAATATCCAGCTGAGAACAATCTCCAGTCTAACCAGTTATCGTGCTGAGCCCAACACACAAATTGACTTGAATCTGGTCAACTCCGAGGAGCCCGGGATGCTTAGAGGAATTCAGCAGCAGCTTTCTCTTCTACGGTCGACATATTCAGGAATGTGTGATTAAAGGTGTAGTCTACATATTTGTAGTGGGTATACTGTGCTTAGAAACCTTTGTACACTGGTTAGTACAATGTACTGTAATCGTCAATGTATTTAGATTTTTAAGCATATTGAACATTTTCAAATTTCTCTGATGCTTATACTTTAATAAATGTACAACAAACTTTGTAAAACAGTTGGCTTTGTATTAAAAACATGTTATAGAATTTATAAAACTGTATCAAAGCAAAGCTCTGTGTACCGATAGATTGTTACAGAAGCGTTTAGCGTGTTAATGACATGTGCCTAATTATATGTCATGTATCACTGGGCACTTTTAAGTGGGTATACTGAAATTCTTAAGCTTTTCTAGTGGGTATACTCCATATACCCGAGTATCGCGTAGACTACACCACTGGCAGTCAGCCCGGTTATTAAAAATACATAGAATGCGTGATGTCACTGTGTACGCTCACACTTTTGTCCCAAAAGGCAGAGAGTGTCATGACTCATATCATCGTGAACCAGCAGTCTGCAAAAATAAAAAATAAAAACTTGTAGCACAGAGCAGTGGCTCACTTTCTCCCATGTGGACGGGGAGTGGACTGTGCTCAACCATGACAGCATCTGCAGGGTGTTGATTGTGGGCTAAAACAGGCTTTCAGGTGCACTCTAACGTGACTGGTTGTTGAGCAGAAGTCTGGTCAATGAACTTGATAGTGACTAAAAGTCCCAAATAGCAGATTGTTCTCTGCTTTTACTCCTGTTCTCCTGCAGCTCATCTCCTGTGCTGTTTATGCTGCCGAGTTCAACATTAACCTTTAAATGCAGATGAGATTTGTTTCCAAATCCAACAGAGTTAGGAATTCTCACGCCATGCTAAGACAAAAGGTTATATTTTTATGACTTTCAGGAAAAAATTTTTGGATGAATATCTATAAATGAATACATTTTGGAGCCAACACACAACTATTGACTTTAGAGGAAACACAGTGATGGTTCAGCCACTTTCACACTCTAATCAAGTGTTGTAGTAGATGAGCATCATCCCCAAATCAAAGCGCCACACTTCTTTAGAAGTGGTTGTCCTCTACTTGTCTGAAATATCAATCTTCTTGGCTACATCTACAGATCCATTACTGCCCTGTTCATTTTGGCATTCCACAGGGCTCTGTTTTGGGGCCATTGATGTTTCTGCTCTATCTGCTCCCTCTTGGTCTGATACTTTCATCTTTGAAGGATATCTCCTATCATCATTATGCTGATGATATACAGTTGTATATGTCTTTTCTGCCAAATGAAGTTTCGAAACTACACATTTTACTTAACTGCCTGGATTCAATTAAAAGCTGGATGACTGAAAGTTTTCTCCATCTAAATTGAAAGAAAACAGCAGTAATAATCATCTTTGCACCAGAAAAACAACTGTAATGATAAAAAAGATACGTGGGCCTCTGGGGTATTTTTGCTAAATCTTAGGTTAGACACCTTGGGATAACCTTTGACACAGATTTTACTCTGGGAACTCGTGTAAAGTTTCTGGTTCATTCCTGTTTCTACCATCTGTGAAATATTGCCAAGCGTAGCCGTCTCATCCAGAAGTGGAAATATTAATTCATGCTTTTGTTTCATTTCGCCTGGATTTTTGCAATGCCCTGTACACATGTTTAACCAAAACCTCCCTAGATCGGTTGTAATCTGTACAGAATGCTGCTGCTAGACTCTTGACTGGGTCTTCAAAATGTTGTCGTATAACTCTACTTCTATAGCAAATTCATTGGCTCCCATTATCGAGTGGATTTGAAGGTTTTGGTTTGGACTTGGCGAGCTCTGCATGGACAGATGCTAATATTCATATTGGAACTTTTACATCCCTTCACCCCGATCAGGGCTTTGAGGTCCTGTGATCAAGACCTGCTGATTGTCTGGTTCAGGAGGAGTCCAGTTATGGGATGAGTCATGGGTCTGTTGTGCTGATGATTGTTTTACACTGAAACATCACAAGGATTTAACATCTGAACCGTGCTGCCTCTGACACATTGCTGTAATCCACTCTGTGACTTTGGTTACATTACTGTACCGTTTTCTCCTTGTTATACTATAAAAACTCAACACGGCAACAATGTAAATCCTCTTTGTATTGTATGTAAATAATATTCGCTCTGGAATGACAACCATTTTCTGTTCATTAGCGCAGCCGCTAATCCAAATAAATTGTTACCCTGCAGAGAAAAAGATTCAAACACTTTTCATTTAACTCAAATAAAAACTTACCGGGAGTTTCAAAACTGAAGATGCTGGCAGAAACCACTGTGTAGTATAAAGTGGAAATTACATTAGTGCACACTGTATGGGTCATTTCCACACAAGTGAATACGCTAGTAATGTTCAGAGACTTCTTTTTAATTCAGCAAGAAAATGCCAAAATATTCTGCTTAAATACCTAAACACAATAGTAACGTAACATTTTACATAAAGATGGTTGCAAAACCAAACATACAAATCAGCCGGAGAACACACGGTTAAACTAATATCATTTAAAAAATCTCTAAATTGTTCATTATATTCAAACAAATGTTCAAGTTCAAGTTTATTATCATTCCCATCACATGTGGTACAGGATCCCAGTCACACCCAAAAATAGCAAAAATATAAAGTGTAAAAAGAAAGAGTATGTAAGGATCTAAGATATACACTAAGATACTGTATATGCTAAACGAACGCCAAGCAGTAGACTAAAAGATCTAAGATATATGCTAACTAAACTCTAATAATAGGGGTGCAGGAAAAAAAATTGATTTTTTTTAAAGAATCTAGATTCTTAAGTCCTGGCGATTCAGAATCGATTCTAAAAGCCCCAAAATCTTTTCTTTTTTTTTACATTAAAACCCAAAAGATAAAGAAAATAAAACCATATCTCATAGTGTATGAAAGAATACATAAAATGAAAGGTGGCAGAAAGAAGAAGAAATCTTATTTTATCTGCCCCTTTTTTCAAAAACAAAACAAGTTCAAACAATCAATTCAAACAATAATCTTCTATAAGTAACAGAGCAAAAAGCTAACCTAATACTGGTTATTTAAGTTACAGAATTTAATGCATTCCTGTATTATTTGTTCCTATTTTTGGTATAAATATCAAACGATGCAAAAAATTTGATACAATAAGGAACCTAAAATTATTGTTTTAAATAAATGTTCCATTTGTTTACATTGTTGTTTATTCTTTTCAGCTTGTCAGTTACAAAATTGAAACTAAATTCATGACAATTTTAATAGAAAAATCGTTTCTGAATCAAAAATTGTTTCTGAATCAAAAATCGATTTTGAATCGAATCATGACACCAAAAATCGGAATCGAATCGATTCTCCAGACACTGAGAGATTCACACCCCTATATAATAATGTAAAATAATTTGGCATAACAACCGCAGCTCAAACATGAATCTATGGTGAGCAGATGGACATGAATGAATACAGCAGCATGAGCTGATCAGCAGCTCATATAAGTCACATGATTAAAGTAGCATTGCAGTGCTTTTCTTTTTTTTCCCCTTTTTTTCCCACAGGGATTATCCTGGTTAGGGATTCATGAGTCTAACAGCCTCAGGGTAGAAGCTGTTCCTCAGTCTAGTGGTTCTACATCTAATGCTCCTCAACCTCCTTCCTGAGGAGAGTGGGGCAAAAAGTGTGTGTGCTGGGTGAGTGGGGTCCTTCATGATGCAGGTGGCTCTCTTCTTGCATCTGGAGGTGTAAATGTCTGTGATGGTGGGGAGACTGACTCCAACATCTTCTGTGCAGCCTTCACCACTCTCTGCAAAGCTTTTCTTTCTGCAGCTGTGCAGCCTCCATGCCACACGTTGATGCTGGAGCACAGGATGCTCTCCACTGCACACCTGGAGAAGGAGGTGAGGACTGAGCTTCCCAGTCCAGCTTGTCTCAGCCACCTGAGGAAGTAGAGTTTCTGATGACGAGCTTTCTTGATCAGGCTGGTGGTGTTGTTGCCCCAGCTGATGTTGTCATTCAGGTTCAAATGTTGGCTCATACAAAGGTGAAAATTCCAAATTATAGCACGAAAAGTGTTTAGTTACTAAATAATCTAATAAAACGTGCAAACAGTATAGTTTATTTTCTTGAATTTGTTAATAAATAATTATGTTAAATCAAAACAGATTAAGATGTACAATCTCCTTGTACAATATTTGTTATTAAAGTGTTCCAGTGTACAGACTTTATAATATCAAATAAAAATATTTGCTTTACTTTGACATAAAATTTTCTGAATCTAACTAACAGGTGAATTCCAACCAACCATCCATCCATCCATCCATTCATCATCCATTCATCCATTATCTTTTCCCAATTCTACCTTTTCAGAAAACAGGGGTCACTGGTGCCCATAACCACCACTCACTGTGTGCGAGGTGGTGGACACCCTGGACCGGTCTCCAGTCCATCACAGGGACACATAGAGACAAATACAAACAACCCTTCACTCTCTCACTCACACCTAGGGACAATTTAGAGTCGCCAATCAGTCTAACACCTTGGCACCAGGACACCCTAGGTCGTAGTTCGATGATCGACTTTGTTGTCGTCTCATCTGATCTGCGGCCGCATGTCCTGGACACTCGGGTGAAGAGAGGGGCGGAGCTGTCAACTGACCACTACCTGGTGGTGAGTTGGCTCCGATGGTGGGGGAGGATGCCGGTCAGACCTGGCAGACCCAAACGTATTGTGAGGGTCTGCTGGGAACGTCTGGCAGAGTCTCCCGTAAGACGGAGCTTTAACTCCCACCTCCGGGAGAGCTTTGAACACGTTCCGAGGGAGGCGGGGGACATTGAGCCCGAGTGGGCCATGTTTCGCGCCTCTATTGTCGAGGCAGCTTATCGGAGTTGTGGCCGCAAGGTTGTTGGTGCCTGTCGTGGTGGCAACCCTCGAACCCGGTGGTGGACACCGGCGGTGAGGGATGCTGTCAAGCTGAAGAAGGAGTCCTATTGGGCCTTTTTGGCCTGTGGGACCCCGGAAGCAGCAGATAGGTACCGGCAGTCCAAGCGGCATGCGGCTCGGGTGGTTGCTGAGGCAAAAACTCGGGCGTGGGAGGAGTTCGGAGAGGCCATGGAGAATGACTTCCGTACGGCTTCGAGGCGATTCTGGTCCACCATCCGGCGTCTCAGGGGGGGAAAGCGGTACGCGACCAACACCATTTATGGTGGGGATGGCGTGCTGTTGACCTCAACTCGGGATGTTGTGAGTCGGTGGGCGGAATACTTCGAAGACCTCCTCAATCCTACTGGCACGTCTTCCACTGAGGAAGCGGAGCCTGGGGACTTTGGATCGGGCTCTCCAATCTCTGGTGCTGAGGTCGCCGAGGTGGTTAAAAAGCTCCGCGGTGGCAAGGCTCCGGGGGTGGATGAGATTCGTCCTGAGTTCCTTAGGGCTCTGGATGTTGTGGGGTTGTGTTGGCTTACGCGACTCTGCAATATCGCGTGGACATCGGGGGCAGTTCCCTTGGATTGGCAGACTGGGGTGGTGGTTCCCCTATTCAAAAAGGGGGACCGTAGGGTGTGTTCCAACTATAGGGGGATCACACTCTTAAGCCTCCCTGGTAAGGTCTATTCAGGGGTTCTGGAGAGGAGGGTCCGTCGGATAGTCGAACCTCGGATTCAGGAGGAGCAGTGTGGTTTTCGTCCTGGTCGTGGAACACTGGACCAGCTCTACACCCTCAACAGGGTCCTGGAGGGTGCGTGGGAGTTTGCCCAACCAGTTTACATGTGCTTTGTGGACTTGGAGAAGGCATTCGACCGCGTCCCTCGGGGGGTTCTGTGGGGGTACTCCGGGAGTATGGGGTACCAGGCCCATTGATATGGGCTGTTAGGTCCCTGTACGACCGGTGTCAGAGCTTGGTCCGCATTGCCGGCAGTAAGTCAGGCTCGTTTCCGGTGAGAGTTGGACTCCGCCAAGGTTGCCCTTTGTCACCGATTCTGTTTATAACTTTTATGGACAGAATTTCTAGGCGCAGCCAAGGTGTTGAGAGGATCCGTTTTGGTGGCCTTAGAATCGCTTCTCTGTTTTTTGCAGATGATGTGGTCCTATTGGCTTCATCAGCTCGTGATCTACAGCTTTCGCTGGAGCGGTTTGCAGCTGAATGTGATGCGGCCGGGATGAGGATCAGTTCCTCCAAATCCGAGGCCATGGTCTTGAGCCGGAAAAGGGTAGCGTGCCCTCTCCGGGTCGGGGAGGAGGTCCTTACCCAAGTGGAGGAGTTTAAGTATCTCGGGATCTTGTTCACGAATGAGGGAAAACTGGAGCGTGAGATCGATAGGCGGATAGGTGCAGCGTCCGCAGTGAAGCGGGCGCTGTACCGGTCTGTCGTGGTGAAGAGAGAGCTGAGTCAAAAGGCAAAGCTCTCAATTTACCGATCGATCTACGTTCCCACCCTCATCTATGGTCATGAGCTTTGGGTTATGACCGAAAGAACAAGATCTCGGATACAAGCGGCTGAAATGAGTTTTCTCCGCAGGGTGGCTGGACTCTCCCTTAGAGATAGGGTGAGAAGCTCAGTCATCCGGGAGGGACTCGGAGTAGAGCCGCTGCTTCTCCACATCGAGAGGAGCCAGTTGAGGTGGCTCGGGCATCTGGTTAGGATGCCTCCTGGACGCCTCCCTGGTGAGGTGTTCCGGGCATGTCCCACCGGGAGGAGACCCAGAGGAAGACCCAGGACGCGCTGGAGGGACTATGTTTCTCGGCTGGCCTGGGAACGCCTTGGGATTCCCCCAGAGGAGCTGCTCCAAGTGGCTGGGGAGAGGGAAGTCTGGGCCTCCCTACTTAGGCTGCTACCCCCGCGACCCGACCCCGGATAAGCGGAAGAAAATGGATGGATGGATGGATGGATGAATCAGTCTAACATGCATGTTTTTGCTCTGTGGTAGGAAACCAGAGTACCTGGAGAAAACATACGCCTGCACAGAGAGAACATGCAAACTCCACCCAAGGCCATTGTTCCTAAATAACGAAGTAAAGTGCAAATTCTACCTGGTGGTTTTAATCTTTCAAATGTACAAAAATAAAAGACACATGGGGAGTTTTTATATTGTCTGCATGCTAACATTTAACTAACTGCCCAACTCCAGTTGAAGTGAGCTATCGTGCATTTGAATCACTAACCACTATTCACTTTATTCCCTTTATTCACACATATACACTTATATATATATATATATATATA
>JBBPBX010006974.1:10168-49648 GCA_038048925.1 Garcialebias charrua | reverse complement strand
ATGCAGTTTGATTTGTGCCTCTGAAAAGATAAAAGAGTTAATTAAGTTGGCAATCATTTAATTTATCTGCCACCTCATTGACGGAGATAAGAAAACTGTGAGAACAAGGAGGATGTTAGCAGAAATAAAATAAAATGAAGTTTTTAGCCCAAATTAAATCATCTCCTGTGGTCAGTGCTCATTACTGTAGTTTCAGGGTTTAGATTTGCTCATAAGGAGTTGACATGGATTATTATGTGTAGCAACATCTGCATTATCTTGCCTGAAAAGGTAAGAAAATAAAAGAATCAATGGTTTTAGTCTGAATTAATGAGTTCTAATTACATTAAATGTATCCAAATGGTTGTTAAATTTCCCTGGAAAGAACCAGTCCTCAAAAACAAGGCTAAAGTTATGCCTTTGGTGCTGTTTGTCCTTTTTTTGCCAGCAATATTGCACAAAGGCTATCAAGCCAAATTTCTTCATGAAGCACTCATGCATGATCAAAAAGTGCTGGGGGAGCTAAAATGTATCATTTGCAAATAGATTAATGGATGATGCTAAAAGTACAAGACCAAAGTTCATATTTGTCAATGAAAATGTCCTATGATGTATCCCTATATATTAATGTTACAAAGCACAAAGTCCACACCAAAAGGGGTTCTTTTTTCGCCCACACATATCATCAGTTTCCAGAACTTTAACAATAAATGTAAAAATGTGTGTTTTCAATATTAGTTTTTGAGTCAACCTCAGTAGTGTTAAAGAAAACTGAACAAGACCATGTGAAGTAAAAGTGAAAGGCAGAAAATGATTGCTAGTAGGATACAAGGCAAACAAATGTAAGGGACATGGGTGTTAAAGGACTTTCTCAAACACTTTAATTAGACATGCAGCACAGTCCCCATTCTCAAAATGATTCTGCCTGAAATGATTCCTCCAGTAAATTGAGTTGAAATTGAGAATTCAGCTGTAATTTTTATTACCTTACAACACATGGTTGACTCGGTTAATGAAGGCAGCGGGAGGAATGTTGTATGGCCAGTCGAGTGTAGTTACCGTATAGGTGCAAAAAGCACAGAATGCTTGGGAAAACAATGATAAATGACTGAACTAACCGCATATATTTACAACAGCCTTGAAGAGCAATGAAAACAGTTCACTGAACAACTCTGTGCTACATGGCCATGGTCACTTTCCACTTAAAGAATTGTGTTGGACAGCTGTGAACCTGATAACAACTGTATCCTTTGCAACTATTATTGAGTGATATATAATTGTTTCATAGCAACCAAGCAGAGTGTGACGGACGGAAATGTGAGGACAAGACAGTTAAAACAACTCACTGCCATACACATTCATCCTGTTTCACACCTCCCCTCACACAAATGCACACACACACATTTTCCAGTCAGGAGCAAGTCCTGAACTGTCTGCCGCCAGCCCATGAAATAGGCTGCTCACACACTGTTCCACCATGTGCTTTAATTTTGGGCTTCAGTGATCAGAACTTGAATCATTGACCTGGTTTCTTTCCCCTGAACTTCAGTGGTACTTTCCCCAAACTTCCACTTACAGTGTCTTTGAAAAGTAAAAAGTAAAACCCTGTTGATGACTACCTTGTTGTTTTTAACATTTAAACCACAACGTCCCAGTGGCTTTTAAACCTCAAAATACATTACGGCAAAAACTGGTTCATCCCAAAGATCCAGTCCCCCGGCAAAAACAGAGTAACATTGTGTATGCTGTTCAGTGTCAGGAGGGCTGTGATCAGTCTTATATCGGGGAAACTAAACAGCCACTGGCCAAAAGGATGGCCCAGCACAGAAGATCAACATCATCAGGTCAGGACTCTGCAGTCTACACTCATCTCCAGGCCAGCGGTCACTCTTTCAGGGATGAAGATGTTCACATCCTTGATAGAGAGGAACGATGGTTTGAGAGAGGAGTAAAGGAGGCCATCTTTGTGAAAAGAAACCGCCCATCATTAAACAGGGGTGGAGGCCTCCGAGTTCAACTGTCCCCCTCCTACAATGCTGTGATTGCTGGTATCACTCAGCCCTCTGTGAATAGCAAACAACCATCAGGGTGCTAACGATCCATTGTTAGGCTGATGGTCCTCCTTGATCATGTGAGCAGCTGGTTTCAGGCTGTCATCAGCCAACTGGTTGTGTAACACTGTGAGAGGGTGCTATTTATAAGACTGAGCTGAACCCAGCACCTCAGACTGAGGAAGTCTTTCGGACGAAAGACGAAACGTTTCTACAATTTTTTGCTTTGTTTTGTTTTTTTGTTTTTTGAATGTCCAGAGGACCAGACTTAGCTTTTTTAGATCAAATCAGCTGCATTTCACTGTGCTGCCCAGGTGAAATGCAGCTGATTTGACCATTGAAGTGCATTTATTAAGGAAAAGATCAACTGAGACACACATTTACTAAAATGTTGATCAAACAAATAATTTTTTTTAGTTGGTTATCTTGTTAAATTTCATATAAATGCACAGCGAGTTGTCTCTCTGCACGCTCCCACTTCTGCGAATCAGCTTTAGAAATGCAGTAGATTTGACCATCAATGTGCATTTATTAAGAAAAAGTTCAACTGAGACACACCACAACACACCGTCAACACACCTTTGCAATCATTTCGAGCAAACATATAATTGCTTTTAAGTGTTAATCTTGTTAAAGTCCTCCCATGCACGCTCCCGCTGCTGCCATTTGGCAGCCCATTGATTTTTGGCACATCGGCACTCGTTTCCGGGTCGTCGGCGGTGACACATAATAGATGCGACGTATACTCCGAAGCGACGTGCATTTATTTTTTCCACTTTATTAGACATATTTGGACTGACGCGACGTATATGGTGGTGCGACGTGTATGGCGGCAAGTACGGTAACTTTACTCCTCATACTTCATCTGGCTCCTGGCTGGTGCTGTTAGCTCCTCCATAATGTTTTACCACAGATCTCACGCTGCCCATAATGAGGGAGGGGCGACCTGGCTTTAACCTCCTCCTCTTCATCATCTCATCCAGACTCTGTTCTGGTTCCTTACTCCTCTGCATCCTCTTGAGTTGTTTTTCAGGTTTCTGCAGAGACAGAGTCTGGTCACGTCAGTCAGCTTCTGCATGCCCATCTCTTCACATTTATCAGAACATACTTAATGAATTGTCACAACTAAAATAAAATGGAAACTTTTAATCACAGATTGTCATCAACTTCATGATCACAGAACTATTTTGCTTCTTATGTACTGTATTGTAAATCCATGTCTGGCTTGGACTGGCCACAGTTGTCTTAGCCCCAACCCGGGTCAGGCCATTCCAGCCCAGGCAGGGTCAAGCTTTACAATGCATGCATAAGAGCCACTTGTTTAGTGCTGATATGAGCTGAGGGGACACATTTGAAATGTCCCACGTCACTACCCTTAGAAATTCCAGGTACAGCAAAGCATTGGAAACTAATTTGTTTTAATGTCCGTCATGTGGAGCTCAGGAACTCTGCTTTGATCCAGACGGATCCAAAAGCATCACCTTGGACCAGGGACTTTGATTAAAACTCACTGAAATGTTCCTCACAACCAGGAAGCCCAGGTTGAATGAAGAAGTAGACCCTCATCACCCCCACCAAAATGTCCAATCAGTCCCCTGGGGGAAGTGGGTTCTGTTTCGGGGACAGGGTTTGTTTTGACTGCAGAAAGCCTGGCAGCATGTGGGCCGAGCTGATGAATCAGGACTGCATGAAGTCGCACGAGGAGAGGCCATGTGAATAATCTGCTCCACTTCACACTGATGTGGCTTCTTCATTCCAGATCTGTGGGTTTCCCCACAGTCACTGTGAGGGTCCAGAGGAGTGTAGTCAGTCTGAGGACTGTGCCTCAGAGATAGCATCATACTGTACATAGGAAACACCAGGCCTCTGCTACAACAATACAGTATACTGGCACTTTATACTAGACCAAAACAAATGGGAAATGATCCATTTGATGCCTAACAAGGTTAAGTCAGATCCTCTGGACGGATTCTTCTTTGTTGAAAAAGAATCTGTCTCAAGTAATCCGTCTTGTATGCTGTTTTAAGCTTATGGTACATCCAGACCGAACGCGATTTCAACGGCAAAAAAGCTCAACACGCACGCAAGTGGACGCACTGGACCCAGTGGTGTCCAAACCAGAACGTGAAATTGTGGCTGCGTTGCGGCGGCGGGGGGGGAGGAGCTTACCGGTATACCGAGTTCCTCTCTGCACTCCGCCAGGCAACGAGCTTTTTATTTTTGTCCCTGTAGAGCAGACTTGACTGGTCGTGAAGGAATTGTCGCGAACACACAGCTACAATAAGTTTCTCTTCCATAGTACACGACCTCGCGGGTCTTTCCTGTGTCCCACAAACAATACGTCACATAGTTGCGCATTACCCCCGCCCCCTCGTTTCCGCGTCACATAGCGGACTCCCCCTTTCTCCTCCACCCGACTCTCCTGATTGGTCGGACACGCGTTCACGAGTTTGAACGGCGAAAATCTTCAGCATGTTGGAGGCGGGCTTTGGAGGCTGACGCGGGTTCACGTGCACGGAAAACGCTCTCCAGCACGCTCAACACGCACGCGACGTGACGCCAGACGCCAGGAGGCGCCTGGAGGTGCGTCCCCCATTGACTTTGCATGTAAACCGGACGCTCCTGCAGTAGAAAACGCATTCGGTCTGGATTCACCATTAGACTACTGTACTAGAGGACAAATTGACCTCATTTATTCATTCACTCATTCATGCAATTCATTTCCTTAAATTAATTGTTACAATTGAATAGTTTTCATTTGATACTATTTCTATCTTAATATGTGATTCTTGACCTGCCATTGTGTATCTATTCCTCTCAAATCCAGCTGGTCGAAGTAGATGATTGCTTGTCTGAGCCTGGTTAAAGGTTTCTTTCTCATTAGAGAGTTTTTTTCTTTCCACTGTCTCCTTCATGCTTCTGGAATTAAACTGGAGGTAAACTCAAAGCAGTCTGCTCCTCAGATAAATAATGTTAAATTATTATTATTTTTTATATGAATCATTATTTTTATATATGAATGTTTCTGTGCAGTGCCCTGAGATAACTTCTGTTGTGACTTGGCGCTATAGAAATAAACAGAATTAAATTGAATATTACCGTAATTTTGGTCCATATTGCCCAGCCTTATTGGGAGGGGAAGGCAACCGATGTTAACCGCTAAATGACAATTTTTTTTAGCTTTGTCCAACCCCAAAATAAAAAAAAGCAAGTGGAACAGGGCTTATTTATTTAGCATGGCTGTTAGCAGCCATGATGCTAAGCTAATCAGATCCACACCATACTTAGTCCCACTTCTCATGCTGTGTTCAGCAAAATATTCTACACAGTATTGTTCCCTGCTTCATCTGTGCTGAACATGAAAGTGAAACTTAAGTGAACGGCATGAACTGATGACAGACGTGTGCTTCTTACCAGTATCAGGTTATAGTCTGAATAATTTGTGCAGCAGTGTTTGTGATTGTTCCACCTTCATCATCACTCCACTTGAGGATGACTGATACATGCAGCTGAAACCAGATGTTTACACACACTGTATAAAAACACAAAGAACCTTGTTTTTCTCTGTCTGAAACTAACTCAGACTTGAGCCTTTCCTGTTTTGGTCAGTTAGGATTCAATAAATTCTATGTATTTGTTAAACGTGTGGATAATGAGAGAGAGGATGTTTTACTTTATTCCAACTCGCATGTTTACATACCGGGTACGTGTTCTTAGTTTTTTGGTATCTGAACACAGATTTTCTCTGGGTTTGAGATCAGAGCATGGCGTCCACTCCAAAACGCTGATCTGCTGTCCTTAAACCACTTTGCAATTAGTCTGACAGACTTCTGAGGGACATTGTCCATCTGGAGACACATTTGTGTCTTCAACTTCCTGGCTGATGTTTTAAGTTGCTTTCCACTATTTCCACATACAGTAATGTTCTTTCCTCCTGATCCACCACTCCCCTTTTTATAGGAGTGGTTGATCAGAGGTTAGAGAAGGTGAGCCTTTGATTGGAAAGTCACTGGTTTGACCCTGGAAACCAAATCTTCAGACCACAGGACATGTCTCCAAAACATTAAGGTCTTTATCCCCGTGTGCACGCACATGCTAGAATTATTGTGGAGTTCACACCAGAACACATTCATCTCAGGAACACTGAACCTGTCTACTTCCTGGGATATGATGGCAGGACGTTCTCTTGGTATTTTTACTCGTGTATGTATAGTGTTGATGAGGGATTAGAGTAGTTGTCCTCGAGTGGGAGAGTTGGAGGTTTGATTCCACCAGTAGTCACATGCCTAAGTGTTCCTGGGCAAGACACTGAACCCTCATTGCCTCCGATGTGTGTCCCATCGGTGTATGAATGTGATCTAAAGCACTGATTAGTCTTTGTATAGATCTAGTAGAATGCTGCATGAATGTGATCTAAAGCACTCTATAGATCAGGGGTCACCAACATGGTGCCCCCGGGCACCCGGGTGCCCCCAAGGACCATTTGAGGTGCCCACGGACCTGTTCTAAAAATAGCACAACTCACTACTAAGCTTCATTTAAAATTTCATTTTATTCAGTTGTTATTCTTTTTTTGTATTTATATATGTTTTAAAATGTATCTTAAAAATATGTTCTTAAAAACAGTTGTTCAATTGTTCATATTTATACATTTTTTTCAATTCACGCTTTGTTATTTCCGAAGAGTTAATCAAACTGGTGCCCTTTGTATGACTCCGTACCCACGAAGTAGCTCTCAGTTTCAAAAAGGTTGGTGACCCATGCATAGATAATAGTAGAGTCTCTGTATAGATCTAGTAGATGCTGTATGAATGGGTAAATGAGGCACAAATTGTGTTGTAAAGAGCTTTGAGTGTCTTGATAAGATAGAAATGAGCTATATTCCTTTACCATTTATAATTATTTGAACAGATGAGCCTTCACACATCTGTAAATTGGACCCAATGACTTCACACATCTGTAAATTGGACCCAACGATGACCCAGAGTTGTGGAGGTCAACAATACTCTTCTTGACAGCTTGGCTGATTTTTTTTCCCATGATGCAACACAAAGAAGCAGTGTTTGAGGCTTGTTTAAAATACATCCACAGGTGTTTCTCCAGTTAACTCAGATTGTGTCAATTAACCAATCGAAAGCTTCCAGAGAAATGAGGTCATCGTCTGGAACTTTTTCAGCTGTTTAAAGGTATAGTATTAATAATCATAGTATCAAAGTTGTGGTTTGGAATAAAGTAATAATAAGTCCCTACATTTATTTTAAGACTAATTTAATTAAGCAAACAAACAATCCTAACAGACCTGAAACTGTAAAGGTTTAGCCTGGTTTATTGTCAGACTGACAAATGAATGGTCCAGTCTTCTCCAACATCTGTTTGCAGCTGTATATTTGTTCTTTCTGTGAGTCCCCTCCTCTCCTCTGTTTTATGGCTGGACTCATAAGTTTTGTTTATATCTGCTGTGACTGAATACTGTAGTTTGTGTTTGTTTAGCTCTTAGATTGAATTGTTATTGATCTCTGTCCTGTCAGGTTGTGTTTCGTCATTTTTCTCTTCCTTCTGCCTTCCACTGTGTCTCAGTAGATTAGATTAGACTTAATCCAGTGTTTTCATTTGAAGGGCCTCCGGGGCCTCACTACACGCTGTTCTGGAGCCACTTAGAGCTTTGTCACAGTAATCCATCTTTGTTATCCTGCACTCCTTGCTGCTGCAGAATGTGTGCGATGAAAAGCTGCAACTGCCTCGATCTTGTTGGTCAAAGAGTCAGCACTTGTATCTGCAGGAATCCACCACTGGATGGATGCTGGCAAAGCTTTCCATTCATAAATTAGTACACGAGCAACAAATGATTCCGAATTCAATTCTGAATCATTTACTCCTGTGCTTTTCAGACTGTTTGTGAGCTCAGAAAATAAAAATAATGGCTACAAAAACAGGCTGTTTCACACGGTTTCTGAACCGTGTGATACATAAGACGTCAGATGTGTCATAAACATCATTTCATTCGTCTGAGTTATTCTGCAGTTTGTGTGGGTAATGGACATGACACGGCTCTGATCTTTTGGGAGATCTTGCAGTATTCTTTGTAGTGGCTGCTCAGATTGACGAAGTCTTTTGGATGAAGGACGAAGCATCTCGGTAATAAAAGAAACCGTCCAGATGACCTGACTGAACATTGTTGGATTTGTACCTGGATTATTGAGCATGAACTTTGTTTTTTTATTTTTATTTATTTTATTTTTTTAATTTATTCATTTCAAATAAAAAATACAGCAATTTAATATACACGACACAAGACATACAATATAATTTTAAAATGAAGGGTGGCAGAATGAAGAGAGTACAGCTAACCATCGAGTTACGTCAGGGTTCCGGACCTAAGGTTGTGACTTAGGTCGATGTTGTCGTACCTGGCGGACCAAAAACACGTGCCGATCGTAGGTCCGCGTTTCTGACATAGGTCGCGGCTATACCACTAACGGAGCGCCGCACACATATTTAACGGCATGAGACTGAACAAGCGGACACATACTAGGCCATAAACATGCACAGAACTTTACATGTACAGTAAATGAATACAATAAATAAAAAATATACAGTACTGTACACTGTAATTTCTTACTTTGAGCTGGTCAAAGCCTGCCTTCGTCTTTTAGCATTAGCTCTTGCACCCGTCCGAGCTCCCCCAGCTTCCTTACGCTCCACACGCACACACGTGGTCAAAACTGTTTAAAAGAAGGACTGTTAGCTTCTTAACTTCATACATTTGGAGCCAGAAAAAAAAAACTTACTGAAAGCCGTTTCTCCGCGATGTTCCTCCATCCAAAACAAGCTGCTCGGCGTTAGCTGCTGTTAGGCCCCGCCATTAGCAGCACTTGTTAGCATGTCAGTTCATTCAAAAAGGCTGTCGGCTTTGTATCTCCGCGTTAGCTCGGTGTCCCCCGACATCTTAGGCTGCCAGGCGGACATTTGCGGCGAGCTCCCGGCCGCAGATGGCCCCTCCGCGGCATGTCGGCTCGGTGTCTTCGCCTGTGTTAGCTGCTCTGTTAGCTGCTGTCGTTAGCATGTCGGGCGGCGTTGTGGGAGCGATCGCGGGGCGATCGGCGGCTGCTCCTCCGGGCCTGAGACGTCCACAGAGTTGACCGAGTGTTTCCAGCTAATTTATCCGTATGAGGCAACCCTGATCGGACACACGGTCCTCTAGAGCCAGCTGACAGGAGCCTCTATGGTGGAGCTCCATTGACCGCACTTGGGAATTGTAAAATGGCGACCGGAAACGACCGGAAGTTGCGTAAATACGATAAAATTGTAATAAAAACATAATATTAATAATTATACTTTATTTATAAAGCCATTTAAAACAACCACAGCTGCAACAAAGTGCTGTACACATGAAATTAATAACATTTAAACACAAAAAAAAATAAAAAAATAAAAATTTAAATTTAATATTTTTATTAAATATGATACAATCGTAAGTCTGAATTGCCGTAGGTCGCGGGTGACGTAGGTCGAGGGTTTGCTGTATCTTATTCTATCTGCCCCCATTGTACAGACTACAGAACAAATCAATTCAAACAGAAAATCTTCAATAAGCAACTAGAAAAAAGAGAGAAATATGCATAATAATAATAATAAGTCAAGAAGACAAAAAAAGGAACGACACATGTAATTAACAATTTTGACACTAGACAAGATAAATTATTTTATATATAGTTTTGGAAACATTTTTTAAAAATCATATTCTTAAATGAGGATATTGATTTTGCATTTTTAATTTCGGCTTCCAAATTATTCCATAATCTAATTCCTTGGATCGAGGTTGACCGACCCCTTAAACTAGTATTCTTTGTAGTTTTACCCTCCTACCGGTAGTTTATTTCAGGTTCATCTATACTCTGCAGGACACCAAGACATTTGTTCTTACGGTCGTAGCTGTGCAACAAACATTGTCTTTTTGTTCTCGTACTGCCTCTAAGAACTTCTCGCTCAATGTGTTGTGACTGGTTAGAGTGATTGGTCAGAACTTTGTTGTGGTGCGTTTCCACAGAAGAGTGGGTGAAATAAACTGCTCTGCTGAGGAGCCGATATTCGAGGCTGTTAGAAAATACATCTTCACAACTGTTCCAGTGTAAATGTCGTGTTTCTGGGCACCCACAGCAGATCAATACAGATTACATGAATAAGTGTTTTGCAGTTAATTCCATTTTTTATTAGTTTTCTGCCTCTTAGAATTAATCAGAAGGGTCCAAAAAAACTTTTTTCTGCTTTCTTGTGGTTAACAGAAGAAAACTAATCTCAGACTAATCATTTCAGAGCTCAGGAGCAGAACCTCTCGGTGTGGAATCAACAGAACTTCATGCAGACATGTTGAGAATAAATGCACTGCGCCAACAATGAGAGTGAATTCATTTTTAACAAAAGCACTTCATCAACAACTTTATTTTTCTTTCATAAACACAGACAATATGCAGAAACAGACTTACTAAAGAGCCCTTTCTCTACTCTGACATTTTGTTTAAAAAATCATATTTCGTCTGTCATATTTCTGTATAATTGCATTGCAGCAGCTCATCTAATGAACTTTTAAATGTCAAAACAGTAATAAACAAGCATTCCTGTTTGCTTGCTGAAGTCATTTTGTTTCTGATTTCCACCAGCTCTAAAAGGCACAGAAAGACACTTTTGTTTCTTCCCTAGAAAAGAGCAGAATAATTTAAAAACCGATCAGGAACACCGTGTCTCCTGAGATTATGTCTGTCAGAAAACAACTAGTCGTTCAGCTGCAGATGAAATTATAATAGTGCAGTCATTTTCAGGTTCAGGAACATGGACGAGCAGTTAGGATGGCTGTCGGCGTGGTGGGGAAATGACCACATCCTGTCTGACCACACTGTAAGAGCCTGACTTCATGTCTTTTCTCTGGGAGCTCATTTTACCCGCTTCGGATGTCATCAACCATTAAATGGCCCTTATCAGTTATTATCATCCCCATACGTAGTGGTCAGGTTGCCCCTCCTGTACCTCCTAGGAGGTTTAAAGGTACGTTGTCACCGTTACAAGCGATGACCGAAGGCTCCGTCTTTAGCTACGTGGTTAGGTTTAGAGTAAAGGGTCTTGGGTTAGGTTTAGGGTCTTGGGTTAGGTTTAGGGTCTTGGGTTAGGTTTAGGGTTGGTCCTCTGGGTCAGGTTTAAGGTTAGGTTTAGGAAAACGGTTACATAAGCTGAAAAAAACACTTCCGGGTTCACGGAAACACGCTGCCTACTCGCAGCGATAACGCTGATAACGTTCTTTTAAACATGCTAGGAGGTGGATTGGACAGTTTCGCCGATACATATGGGGATGATAATAACAGTTGATAGTGCCCATTGTATGGACTGACAACATCCGAACCTTCAACTCTCCTTATTTTTGTTCTTGGTCGTCCACCTGGGCTTCAGGACTTCATCAGACAATATTCTAATAATACTAATTGACATGTTTTTGATGAGCTTGAACAGGCAATATAATTTAATACATATCAAAGGATAAAGCAGTTTGAACACTTTCTCTTAATACAAAATGTAGTATTTAAAGGACAACACCCACCATGACAGTAACAATTCACCATATTGGACAATTACTGTAGTAGAATATGATGTCTATTTTCATTTTTGCAATTGGGCCAGGCGAGCGTAAAAAAACAACAAAAAAAAACGAGTCCCGGATGAATCCGGAAACCCGGCCGAAGATTGCCAAAGTGTGAAGTGACCTCAGTGATGTTCCCCTCAGAAGGCAGGAGTGAGTTCGCCATGGAGGTTTATGAGAGTGGGAGTTAAAACTGCAGTCGTGTCCTACGTGGATGCGCGACCTCTAAATATTTCCTGGTGGGCTGTGTGTTCAGGAACAGCACTCCCGGTTTTTTTTCGCCACGCGCGATCTGCCACACACACATACTGGACCTGCACGCCACCGCCAGCTGCCACACACATACGGGACCTGACACACCGTGCGCGAGCTGCCACACACAGACTGGACCTGCACGCCACCGCGAGCTGCCAAGACACACATACTGGACCTGACACACCGCGCGCGGGTGTATTAAATAGAGCAAAAGTCTTACCTTTAAAACCTCCCGATGTCTCATGTCGAGGTGCAAGCTCTCGTTGGTCGGTCACTTTATAAATCCATTATGAATTCTTTAGATTTTGGGGAAATAATGAACACTAACGCCATCCTTCGAGCAGTGTTGGGGTAGTTACCCAAAATAAGTAATTAGTTACACATTACTAGTTACTTTTTTAAAAAGTAACATATTACACTACTTAGTTACTCAGTTCTGAAAGTAACTTAGTTACATTACTTTCGGATTACTTTCGGACACTCATTTTTGATGAAAAAGTAAAACAGCAGTGCTACATAACAAGCACAATGCATATGTAAACGTGCCATTCAAAAGGTATGACAATATCAAAATGTAAAACTTCTGTTTAAAAAAAATAAAACAAAATAAAAAATAAAACATCTGAAATGTTTGTTTACAAGTTTGTTTACCTCAGCCTTTGTAGTGGTTGCCTGGCGGTGAAATTCAAGCCGAGCCTGCTTAAACGGTGGCGGCATCAAACTTGCACCATCCCTCTGCGGCTCTTTAGCAACTAGCTTAGCATTAGCGTGTTGTCTTTGTAAATGCTTGTAAAGATTTGACGTCGAGTTCGCAGCAGTAGACAGTGTCTTGTTGTGGCCCAGACATAGCTTGCACACTACTGTAATGTTCTTGTCCTTTCTCGTGACAAAAGAAAAATAATATGAATACTTCCATCCATAAAATGACATTGCCGTATGTCTATGTACCTTTATATGTCTATGTACGTTGACGTATGACGTTCCGACGTCATCGCGTACATCTTTGTTGGCAGTCTGCTCCATAGATATCATATATAGAACGTCTATGGTCTGCTCCGTCGTCCTCGTCCCACAACTATTCTCCGAAAGGTAAAATAAAATAAATAAATAAAACTATTCTCTGAAAGGTCCTGATTGTAACGCAAGTAACGAATGTAAGGTTTTGTTAGTAACTGTAATATATTACGTACAGGCATTTTCAAAGTAGTGCGTTACACTACTACGTTACTGAAAAATGTAATGTCATTACTGTAACGCGTTACACCCAACACCGCCTTCGAGGTATTGCTGCAGAACTGTGCAACACATCGGTTAGGCATTTTCTTCGTTGTCTTCGTAACTTCTCTGGTCGGTGATGCATGCATTCAAGGCGGAAACTTCAGTTACATGAATGCCCATATATGGAGAGGGGCAGAGTTTGCCAGAGCTGGGGCTAAAATCTCATGAAAATCATGAAATAACACATTTTGCATTATTACTCTACAATATCAATAAAACGCTACTGTTTTATTTTTAAAGTCACTACCACATATTAATGGCGATGAAATTTGAAAACATGGTGGGTGTTGTCCTTTAATGAAATACACCATGTGGTTTATGTTCTCAATGCTTCTTACTGGTGCATTATGCCATGGTTTTATCATTTTCTGTGAGTCAATGCAGCAGTTTTTACCCAAGGAGGTCTATAAACTGTCTGGACCTCCTCTGGTAAAAACTGACTAATCTGTTGGATAAATACTGTCTAATGAAAGATAAAGTACTTATGTTGTGTTCACCAGGGAACATGTGGAAGAGAACTTGGAGAGGTGGAGGTATGCACTTGAAAGAAGAGGACTTTTAGTAAGACAGAGTACCGTATTTTTCACCCTATAAGTCACAGATTTTTTTGCATAATTTGCATGCCCTGCGACGTATACGGCGAAGCGACATATTTATGGATTTTTCCACTTAGACACATTTGGACTGACGCGCCTTATAGGGTAGAGCGACGTGTACAACGGAAAATACGGTGAATGAGAGGGAGGCTGGTGGAGCAGCGAGGCTACAAGGAGCACAGGTCACAAAGGTGCAGGACTTCAAGTACTTGGTGTCCACTGTCCAGGAAAATGAGGTGAAAAAGAGAGTCCAGGCAGGGTGGAGTGGATGGAGAAAAGTTACAGGAGTGATTTGTGACAAAAAGGTGTCGGCAAAGGTCAGAGGAAAAGTTTGCAAGACAGTGGTGAGACCAGCTATGTTGTATGGTCTGGAGACAGAGACATGGACAAAAAGACAGGAGAAAGAACTGGAAGTAGCAGAAATGAAGATGTTGAGGTTCTCCTTAGGAGTGACAAGGATGGATAAGATCAGGAATGAGATCATCAGAGGTACAGCACATGTTGAACAACTGGGAGATAAAGTTAGAGAGGACAGACTGAGATGGTTTGGACATGTCCAGAGGAGGGACAGTGGGTATATTGGTAGAAGGATGTTAGAAATGCAGCTGCCAGGAAAAAGACACAGAGGAAGACCAAAGAGGAGATACAGCAGACCCCCTACTTACGTACGAGTTAGGGAGATAAGAACTGTTCGCAGCTCGATTCTGCCGTAGCTAGGGGGTGAAATTAGCGTCCCGTTCGTAGGTCCTTATTCCGTTCGTAGGCCGCGGAAATACCGCTAACGAGCGCCGCGCACACATTTAAGCATGTACAGTAGTGTACTGTAATGTTAAACATTGCTATTCACATTTACAGAATAAATAAAAATATAATTTCTTACTTTGAGATGGTCAAAGCCGACATCTTAGGTTGCCATGCGTTGATTGTTGTCGGGCCGAGCAGCGCCGCGGCCGGCGAGCGACCCACTCGAGGCCTGTTAGCTTCTGCTAGCCAGGCCATGAGCTGGTGTTGGAGCGGCGGTGCGGCGCGATCGGCGATCAATCTGCAGCTGCTGCTCCAGCCTGAGACGTCCACAGAGCTCACAGAGACGTTTCCAGCTCGTAATTAATCCATATGAAGCCATCCTGGTCACCAGTCTTCAAAGGCCGGCTCCCTGTAGCCGAAACTGACCTAAGATGGCGTCCGGTGTTCTGCTGTAACTAGTGACCCTGTAAACTGGAGACTTTCAAAGCAGCCGTGACTGACCTAATGGCCTCCGGTGTTCTGCCTTAACTTGTGACCGTGAAAACTGGAGACCTTCTTCCTGTTATGACCGGAAGTTGCACATTTATTGCGCAATCATGACAAAAATGATCAGAAATGATCATTTTTATCATAATTATTATTTATAAAGCCTTTAAAACAACCACAGCTGCAACAAAGTGCTGTACACATGAAATTAAGAACATTTAAACACAAAAAAAAAAAAAATTAATACAGTAATGTCATATTTTTATTAAATATGATACGTTCGTAGGTCCCGTTGTTCGTAGGTCGATAGAGTCGTAGGTAGGGGGTCACCTGTATATGGATGCAGTTAGAGAGGACATGAAGGTAGTTTGAGTGAGGACCGAGGATGCAGAGGACAGAGTGAGGTGGAGGAGGATGACTCACTGTGGTGACCCTTGAAGAGGGAAAAGCTGAAAGAAGAAGAAGACGTGTTCGCCACTATTCCACTGTCAGCTGGCCTAGAATGTGCTCCACACTCTATGAATGTTGATCAAAAAAAATAAACGGTTAAAAAAGAAAAACTGGACTTTTATTCTGAAGCTGAAGACCTTCCGCTTCCCATCTAGGAGGTTTCATCCATCCACCCATTATCTTTTATTATGCACTTCTTCCTTTTTTGGGTCATGGGGGTCACTGGTGCCCATGTCCAGCTATCACTGTGTGAGAGGATGGGGACACCCTGGACAAGTCTCCAGTCCATCACAGGGACACATAAAGACAAACAACCGTTCACTCTCTCACTCACACTTGGAGACAATTTAGAGTTACCCATCAGCCTAACATGCATGTTTTTGGTTTGTGGGAGGAAATTAGAGTACCGGTACCTGGAGAAAACCCATGCATGCACAGAGGGAACATGCAAACTCCACCCAGAAAGGCCCCTGGACTGGGATTTGAACCGGTGCAACTTGCTCGTTGAGAGGCAGCAGCTCTACCAACTGTGACACCGTGCTGCCTGGGAGGTTTCATCAATTTAAAAGTGTTTGAATTGATGAAGCCTCCATGTCAAAGCCAACCCACCCCGAATGCTCCTTTGTGGTGTTTAGTGAGGTACTGTACTAGTAACAGAGGTGAAACAGTCGAGCCGGTGCTGTAACTCAGTAATATGATGAAGTGATGAGTGGGACGTTGTCAGCTCCATCTGCAGTTTATGAATGACCAGAGGCAACAAAAAGACGCAATGGTCTGTACGGCCAGTTCATGAGAAGGCCGGCCCTAAACCTTTATTACTGTCTGAGCAATATGCATCTCTCAAGGAACGCAAGCATTTAGCTGTTTATTTTTTAGTTATGTTTCCAAAGAGGAGCTTCTCTTAGATCAGGGGTGCTCACACTTTTTCAGCATGCGAGCTACTTATAAAAAAAACAAGTCAGAAAGATCTACCCAATACAAAAATGCAAAACATGTAATTATCTTCAAATGTATTAAGGATTCCAAAAAAGCTAAGTCTGGTCCTCTGGACATTCAAAAAAACAAAAAAAAACAAAGCAAGGACTATTACTTTATAATGTTTTTTTTTTTGCTTTGTTTTGTTTTGTTTTTTGAATGTCCAGAGGACCAGACTTAGCTTTTTTGGATTTTTCTACCTGGATTATTGAGCATGCATCAGGGTGTATTAAGGATTCTTTTTATGTACAATGTACCGGTACCTATGTTGATGTACCTTGCATAACTGAATAAGCCAATATTGCACAACACACGTAATAAATCAGAGGTCACCAACGCGCCCGCAGGGACCAAATGGGGTGATGGTGACAGCAATATAGATTTTTTTTAATTTTATTTAAAAAAAAGATGGTAGAAACTGATCCCCACCCCCTTCTTTATAAGAATCTGGTCTTTTACTTTAATAAATGTTAAAAAATCATTAGATATTTTTTTTACTTTATAATGTCATCTCTAAAAAAAAAACTCCAGCAAATCTAAAGTGGTCCACAGGCCACCAGTTGATAACCACAGTTGTAGCAGGTTGTTACGGCTCCGGACACGTTTAATTTAGTGAACAAAGGGATAAAAATATCTCTTTTGGTACGGAGAGATTTACAGCGGTGTATTTTACAGACTGTCCCTGAACGCAGCGCGAAAGTGTGTGTATTTTACAGACTGTCCCTGAACGCAGCGCGAAAGTGTGTAAAGGCTCGGATATAGTCGCGCTTTGGTCCGCAAGCTGGAGCGCGCGTGCTGCGCGCGCACTGTGCCGTGCGGCTTCATGCGTTTATAGTGTAGCACGGTAGCGCATGGCAAAGTGCTGTTCTTTTACTGACCAGCAGGTGGCAGTACCCTCTAAAACCTGTGCATATGTTGCAAGAAAGGGTGTAGAAGAAGAAATCTACCGTAAGAAGAACTGTTTGAAATCACACAACAAAAACAAATGGCTTTCCGCTCGCTCGGGGAATTTAATACATTTGAATCACATAAAAAACATTCCTCCATGCGTCGCGACGCCGTTTCCACGACCACAGCGGCGCAGACAGCTGCAGGCTCTGGCGTGAAGGCTGTCGGTGAGGTCCCTACCCGACCTGTCAATCAATTCGGCGCGCGCTAGGCTTGCGGAGCTTCAAAATCTGGGAGGTGCACGACCACGCGCGAAACCAACGCGCTGGCCAAAGCGCGGGGGCGGGGACTATGCGATTGCGTCACTTTTTGCGCGCGCACCCTCGCACCCTATGCGACGCGTCAACTATATCCTAGGCTTTATGCAAACGCTCGCGCTACGGGGCAGGGAAACGTGCAAAGAATGGAGAGTAGTCGAGGAGGTTATTCTGTATGAAAAGTGATGGGCGGCCGTGGTGTAGTGGTAATGGCAGTCGTCTCCCGATCGGAAGGTTGGCGGTTCGAATCACGGTTCCCCACACCATGTGTCGTTGTGTCCTTGGGCAAGACACTTAACCCCGAGTTGCTCCCGGTAGGACTGGAAAGCACCTTGCATGGTAGTCTGCCGCTACCGGTGTATGAATGTGTGTAGCATTCAATGTGTGTAGCACTTTGAGATTTTCACTAATGAAAAGTGCGTTATAAATTGAATTCATTATTATTATTATTAAAAGTGTCTCGTATGATTTTAATAATAAAGCCACGTCAACTCCCAACCAGTATGTTTAAGCGTGCAGAGAAACAACACAGCGTCACTCACCCGGAAGATGGTGGCGGCGTTTCGCTTTTGAAATTGCTAATGTCCAAACAGGGATTTTAGTTCCTCAACCTTTCTCTTTCTCAGCTGGCTTTTCGGTGGGATGTCGATGTCGTATTTTCCATGAACAGTCCGAAATCTGATTGTTTTCGCTTTGTATATTTCGCTGCGTTCCACCTTCGCGCCATTGTATTTTAGAAACTGCATGCGCAATGACCTAAAGCTCTCATCTGATTGGTTGCCGTGTATGTCAATCAAGTGACGATAGCCTAAACTCAAGATTCAGTTGTCATCTGATTGGTGATAGTGACAACAACCATACCAGTGCAGGTATGTCAATCAAGTAACGGGATGTTTGATTGGCTGACAATTTTTTAATGTCACGCTGCGGGGAAAAATAATAATAATAATAATGTCACGCTGCGATCGACCAGTAATGCCTCCGCGATCGACGTAATGAGTAGGTCTGTGTCTTAGATGAACCTGTCTGTGTTGAGCTCAGGCTTCCTCTGCTCCTGGTCTGTAAATTATTCACAGATCCTCTCAGCGGCGGTGTGTGGTGTCACTTTGACCTGACCATCCGTATGTGATGTGTTTCAAACTGCAGAGTGATACCATGGACTCGGCTCTCTGTGCCCTGAGCTGACACACAGACCTGATTTATTCAGAACACTGCTAACAGCTGGAATCCTCAGAGTCTTAACGTTACACACATTCCTCAGAGGCTGATCTGATGCCTCTCGCTGTTCACAGGTGACCAGGAGTCACCAACAGGTTCTGTACTCTGTGGCAAGAACACTCCCTTTGGCACTAACTATTGGACTTTGAGTACTTATTTTTATCTTTATTTCTAAAGTATACTCCAGCTAATTAAATCAGAAACATGGGGGCAGCTGCCAAGTTGGGTGCAAATTTGTCCGAGGTGGGTACGATGTAACGTGCACAGCCTGAAGGACAGTTTTACAAGTCCTGCATATGAAAATAGGCAGAGATTAAGGCTGTGCAGTTAATAAAATCTGTGGTCGATTATGATATTTGATCCAGACGACCAAAAAAATTGACTAAGAACAGAAATAATCTGACATTTAACACCAAACATTAGGTTTATATTAACAACAAACCAACAAGAACCGTTCCTTTACTGTATGTTCCGTCATCTCCCATTGGCTGATGCTGCTGGAGGAAATATGTGACTCCCCCCAACAGTCAGATCAAAAAGAGCTGTGGAACCAGGTAATCTGCTGAAAATAATCCAACTACAGCCATTCAGGTGAAACACTTCAAAAACACTATAAGAAGAAAAATATCTTTGAACAACTGAACTTGACACACTGCAGTGTGACAAGCGTCCCCACAGTTAATGGTTCAGTCTGAGACCCAAGACATCCATGGCCTCATTCTTTCTGAGCAGAACTTCTTTCTGTTGTTCTCTCTTCAGGGGTCACCACAATGAGTCACTGTTCTGAACAGGGCTGAACCATTTTGAAAAATATTCTAATTGCAATTTTTTTTTTAACCTCAATATTGTGATTTAAAGGTGCAGTCTGCAGTTTCTGTAGAACGCAGCACTTAGAAATTTCTTCAACAGGCAAAGCATTCTGGTCCCTCCCCCTCAGAGCCATATATGGCTCTGCTCCCCCTTGCTCTGCTGAAATTCAAATTCAAGCTCTGTTTTTATTGGCTGGTTAACGGCGGGTCACTGTGGCTTTTTAGAAATGCTTTTAGTAACACCTGGAGAAGCAAGGGGACTACTGTATAGTTTTTTCAAAGATTACTTTGTCTAACATCAGTCTGTCAGGAGATAGAATATATCTTTAGATAGTGACAAAGTGAAGAAATATGTTAAAAATATATTGTTAGAAAACTTACAGACTGCACTACAGAAACTGCAGACTGCACCTTTAATGTGTGGATATTTTTCAATGTCTTCTCGTGTTTTTCAACGAACACAAGAAATAAATCTGTTTCAGTTGTACAAAAAATAAAATAACTCTACAGTTTCGCGGGGGCGAGACTGTTCAGCGATTTGTAGACATACATGAGAATTTTGAATTGGATTCGAAGATGAACCGGTAGCCAGTGCAGGGAGGCCAAGACTGGTGTAATGTGCTCTCTTTTGCGTGTGCTGGTTAAAAATCGGGCAGCTGCGTTCTGGACCAGTTGTAGTCGTGCAATGGTGGCTTGACTGACGCCAAGCAGAAGTGAATTGCAGTAATCAAGACTAGATGTAATGAATGCGTGAATCACTGTCTCCAGGTTGTTTCTGAACAGAAGTGTACAATGTCCACAGGCTGTCTACTCCTAACATTTATTAAAACAGGTACATTAATTAATGGGCTGATTGTGATGCAGCGGCCATGACGGGTCGTGGTGACGATGACCTGTCATCACAGAGGAGCTTTAAATGATTAAGTATTATGGTCTGTTAGATTATATTTGTCACATTTCTTATAGATGGACAGGATGTGCTGCAGCTTTTATTTTAAATAAATGTTTCCTTGTTGATCTTCGGTTGTATATCACTGCTGTTGATGCAGCTGCCCCCCCACAGTCATCTGTAAAAATACACCAGGGAAGGCTTGTCTGCTGTAACTTGCACTTCACGTCATAAAACTCTTTTAGATTGGTTAAGTTTAGATGATTGTTGTGTTTCGATGAGCTGAAACTCTTCAGTGATGTCAGATGGTCCAGAGGCCTTCTCTGGCCCTTTTTATTTTTTTTCATGTTTGATGTTAAAAAATAAAATCTAAGCCTGTGACAGATCGTACGTTTGAATAAAACTTATGCTGAAGTTTTTCACGGCCAACAACGTGTCGGTTCTATTCTTCCTCCTGCAGCTCTCCAGTGTTACTGCGACCGCTGCAGCACCAACTCCACCTGCACCACGGATGGCGTCTGCTACGTGGCCATCAGGAAGACGGGCAGCCAGGTGACCGTCGAGAGGCGTCAGTGTATACATGCGAGAGAGCTGATACCACGAGACCGGCCCTTTCTCTGCGCCCCGTCTGTCAAACAGGACTCTGGCATGTACCCCACGTGCTGCATGAAGGACTACTGCAACAAAGATCCAGATTTGGACAGCATCCCAAGTAAGAACACACACTTGACTGTAGGTTGTACGGTCACAACACAACTCGGGGTTCATCTGCTGAGGAGGCGGCCCTCTCATCTGATTCTCTGTTTGTTAAAGTGCATCACGTTACCAAACTAGACCTCAGAGTTTATTTATTTTTTCATTTACCCTTTATTTATCCAGGTAGTCTCATTGAGCCACGAGAACTCATTTTCAAGAGAGACCTGTTTAGGGAGCAGGTTGTGGGGGTTAAGGGCCTTGCTCAGGGGCCCAGAGTGGGGCGAATGAGGGTGGAGACAGGTGTGGGTGTTTCACCTTTTTCCACCCACATTTTTTGATGTTGTCTGTACCGGGGCTTGAACCGGCGATCTTCAGATCACAGGCCCACCATCTCTAACCTCTGCGCCACCACTCCCCCATTTCATTTACTGTATGTGTGAAAGTCAGGCTGCAGGGCAGCAGCAAAGTGCTGCTTTGTTGTTCCTAAATCTGTGTTTTTATAAACGCTTCATATATAAAATAAATAAATACAATCATAAATAATCACTCATAAATAAAATCCACCAGCAACAGGCCGTTAAGACTTTATGAGTTCAGATGTTTTCAGGGACATGTTACGAGTTTGTGGCGTTCGGCACGTCTTTGCCTTCGGTCAAAGCTGGGGGATGTTTGTCTACAAACCGGTCACAGAACAGTAATTTCCTTCATATTCCTCTGACCAAATTGAGGACCATGGGAGACCGAGCATTCTGTGTGGCTGCCCCCCGCCTGTGGAACTCCCTCCCTGATGACCTGAGAGCTCCACAGTCACTGGTTGACTTTAAAAGCGGCATTAAGACTTTTCTTTTTAAGCAAGCCTATTCTGCCTCCACATGATTTTATCTTTGATCTTAGCTGATATCTTTATTGATTTTACTTGATTTTATCACTTGTTTTATTTTTTATCTTTACCTTGTTACACATTGTAGCACTTTGAGATTTTTATTAATGAAAAGTGCATTACAAATTGAATTCATTATTATTATTATTATTAAACCGGATTCCAAAAAAGTTGGGACACTAAACAAATGGTGAATAAAAACTGAATGCAATGATGTGGAGATGGCAGATGTCAATATTTTATTCATAATAGAACATAGATGACAGATCAAAAGTTTAATCTGAGTAAATGTAACATTTTAAAGGAAAAATGTTTCAAAATTTCAGTGTCAACAAATCCCCAAAAATTTGGGACAAGTATCAATAAGTGGCTGGAAAAAGGAAACTGAGCATATAATGAACAGCTGGGAGACCAATTAACAATAATTAGCTCAATTGAAAACATGATTGGGTATAAAAATACTGTAGCTTCTCATAGGGTCAGTGTCTCTCAGAAGCCAAGATGGTAAGAGGATGTTTACTGTTGCACCGAAGGACAGAGAGAAACGCAATTTCAATCCTGTGTATGTCCTGTACATATTGCAGTTCTGACAATAAAGTTGACTTTGACTTTGAGGATCACCAATTCCACCATTGTTGCGCAGAAAGATAGTGCAGCAATACCAGAATGGTGTTACCCAGCGTAAAATAGCAAAGACTTTTAAGTTATCATCATCAACCGTGCATAACATCATCAAAAGATTCAGAGAATCTGGAACAATCGCTGTGCGTAAGGGTCAAGGCCGTAAAACTCTACTGGATGCTCGTGATCTCCGGGCCCTTAAACGTCACTGCACCTCAAACAGGAATGCCACTGTCAAGGAAATAACAGAATGGGCTCAGGAATACTTCCAGAAAGCATTGTCAGTGAACACAATCCACCGTGCCATCCGCCGTTGCCAGCTGAAACTCTACAGTGCAAAGAGGAAGCCATTTCTAAGCAAGCTCCACAAGCTCAGACGTTTGCACTGGGCCAGGGGTCATTTAAAATGGAGTGTGGCAAAATGGAAGACTGTTCTGTGGTCAGATGAGTCACGATTTGAAGTTCTTTATGGAACACTGGGACGCCATGTCATCCGGACCAGAGAGGACAAGGATAGCCCAAGTTGTTATCAACGCTCCGTTCAGAAGCCTGCATCACTGATGGTATGGGGTTGCATGAGCGCTTGTGGCATGGGCAGCTTGCATGTCTGGAAAGACACCATTAATGCAGAGAACTATGTTCAGGTTCTAGAACAACATATGCTCCATCTAGACGTCATCTCTTTCAGGGAAGACCCTGCATTTTTCAACAAGATAATGCCAGACCACATTCTGCAGCAATCACAACATCATGGCTACGTAGGAGAAGGATCCGGTACTGAAATGTCCAGCCTGCAGTCCAGATGTTTCACCTATAGAGAACATTTGGTGCATCATAAAGAGGAAGGTGCGACAAAGAAGGCCCAAGACGATTGAACAGTTAGAGGCCTGTATTAGACATGAATGGGAGAGCATTCCTATTTCTAAACTTGAGAAACTGGTCTCCTCTGTCCCCAGACGTCTGTTGAGTGTTGTAAGAAGAAGGGGGGATGCCACACAGTGGTAAAAATGGACTTGTCCCAACTTTTTTGGGATTTGTTGACGCCATGAAATTTTGAAACAACATATTTTTCCCTTAAAATGATACATTCTCTCAGTTTAAACTTTTGATCTGTGATTTGTGTTCTATTCTGAATAAAATATTAGATGTTGGCACCTCCACATCATTGCATTCAGTTTTAATTCACAATTAGTTTAGTGTCCCAACTTTTTTGGAATCCGGTTTGTATAGCAGTCGAAGGAGACAGTGAACATTTCAAAATGATTTTCATTTACTCTACAAAACAGATTTAAATCTGTTTCCATGAAATATGAACATGTATTTACAGTCAAATCCTCATAAATAATATAAACAAGTGTACTCTGCACAAAAATTTAAATTATTCTCTTTAAAGCTGTTCTGTGTGGTTGTTCTTCTGACTGGTGCTACAGTGTTGTAGGCTATTGCAAGAAAACTACAAAATGGCGGCGCCTGTTTGAACTTTTTTTTCCTTAACTTTTTTATCCCATACGTTCCAATCAGTGTTATTAAAGTTGACAATCGTAATTATTATTATTTTTTAAACGTGACAGAGCGAGTCCCTGAAAGTCGAACTGCGAAGTAGCGCGGGGCTACTGTAATCTCTGTCCGTTCACAGATTATTGCAATCTCAAGGTACAAATAAAATTACATTCATACGAATGTTGATAGAAATATGATAATAAATAAAAGTACAGAGTTAAATTAATATTTAACTCATCAGAGGAGATTAAGCTACAGTCCACATCACCAGAGTTAATTTTGTATCATTTGTAGACTTCTTTAGTTTATTAACTACTTTGTGGATTAGACCATCCAGATGCAGCAGCAGGTTGGCTGTAGCGTCAGCTGCAGTGCCAGGGCTAACTTAACACATTTTATATTTAAATAATACCTTAAACTGGACGTACTGTGGCGAGAAAATGACTTTAAACACGACAAAGTTCTTCTTCTTGCTACCATCTGATGTTTTCTGAGCGTCTCACCGTCTTAACAGAGCAGAGCACTCTCCTCTACAGCTGTTTGTCAAACAGCTGGAGCTCTGTGAGGCTGGACAACAGACTTTAGGATCGTTGCTGCCCCCTACAGGCCTGGAGAGGGAGCAGCAGCGTCTTGTTTCTGTAATCATTGTGTCGTAACTAATGTGGCCATATGGTATAATTAATATAATCTATGAAGATGACCACATACCTTTTGTGTTGAGTTAAATTAACTCTTATACAATCTTTAATGAAGAAGACATTGTGTGAGAAGCATAAAAATTTAAACCAGACACACGGTAAATGCACATTTTGACTTCTGTTATGGCTTTAAAGAGCTTGTTGACCCAGTTGTAATCAGGGTCTGTGCAGACATCACCTCCAAGGCCTTAATAAAACCTGAAGTTAAATGTTTAATTAAACTTTACAGACTTTGGTTAGTTTATCATAAGAGCTCACTTTAAAAAAAAAACTCTAAACAGTCTTTTCCTCTAATATTTTGTTCTGTTTTGTTTTCAGATATTTAAAGCAAACAAATTTTCACTGAGTAAATGAAAAATGATTTTGAAATATGTGTCTGTCCGCTGCTGTAGAAAAATCCCACGCAGCGTTAACAGAAGACCGTCACAGAGGTGTGCCGAGCTGCTTCATTCCTTCAGTTTCACACAAACTCGTGACATGGCCTGAAAAGAACTATAAATGTATCTACCGGTAGTCTAAATGTGTTTCTGATGGATGTCGTTCCTGCAGTGTGTGCTGAAAACATAAAAAGTCCAGAAGAGAACTCTGCCCAACAGAGAACAGCAGCAACATCTGCACATCAGCTGAGCTGGCATTTATTCTGTAGTTTACACTTTCCATTTTATTTTTTTATAGTAACACAACCAGCTGCCTCTCTGTTTTAGAGCTGGAGCTGTTTTAAAACAAGATTTAATTTTGATCTTTAAACGGCTGGCACAAATTAAATTTTAAAGTGATTATAAGTTCATGGTAGGGAAAACCTTCATACAAACCACAAGTGGACCAGAACCAATTCTCTGTTTAAACTAAAAAATGCAGTAGTCCCGCGATTATTGTAGGATTAGATTCCAGACACCACCCCCGCAATAAGTGAAATTCCACGAAGTAGTGACATTATATTCATTTTATTATTTATATAGTATATTTTAAGGCTTTATAAACTCTTCCCACACTCTTGCAAGGTTCTAAACTCTCAAACCTTTTAATGTTAACAACATACATACAGTATATGTACTGCGCAGTACTGCAAAACTTTATATGGGGACTCCCCAGCCATGGTCCAGTTCTGGTCCGGTTCTGATCGGCTCTTAGAGAGAGCTGGACCTTCGGAGAGCCAGCAAAAAACCACACAATGGTCCAGACAGAGTCCAAATAATTCAGAAGGATCCGATGAAAAAAGTCTGGGGGAACTCCAATCAACGTCTCCCCGCTCGAGAGGCTTCATGGGCCGACGAGCAGCACTCAGGTTGACAGATGAGTTCTGGTTCATTTCCCGGTCGGTTCCGTGCGGCTCTCTGTGCCCACTGAGCACCGGAGTCGCTATGAATAATGACCGAACTGTTTAGTCAGGTTCTAATCGGCTCAAAACTTACCCTCCATTAACTTACCCTCCATTTCATCAGAAAACAGCAGCTGGAAGCACTGTTGGCTTCTGGGTAATGTAGTTCTTTGACTGGTCTTACAGTATACGGTAGGCTTATTGAGAGAGAACTACAAAATGGTGGTGCCTGTCCAAAGTATTTTCCTTCGTTAACTTTTTATTCCATACTGTCCCAATCACGTGAGGAATATTAACGTTGACAATCGTTGAAGAACCGTGAAAATCAAACTGCGAAGTAGCGAGGGACCACTGAAGTGCATGAAATGATGAGGACCACGGTGAAAATACAGAATATTACCTAAACCAACAGTCTTCTACAAAACAATATGACTCCAAACAGCAGAGTCATGTAATAAAACTAAATAATCTGTGGTAAGTTCAACTGGGACCATTAAACGCATCAAAACAGTTTCCAGTGATGACGACTCGTTATAAATGAGTAAAATCAAACATTTGTCAAACATCCACACACAGCTGGACCACATGTGGAGGACAGACCCTGCTCTTATCAGGACTAGGTTCTATGTTGTCAAACTGGACGGTCAACAGTAGGGCTGGGCCATATATCGTTCCCAGTAATACCGGTATAAAAAGCTTGCCCGGGCAAAAAAGTTATATCATGATATGCTAATTTCATGACGTAATACATCAGGGCGCCCCGCCCCCTTTACAACCGAGCACTTCAAACGACCAAACCTAACCGCACCCCCCCACCCCTCCACCAGTCTGTACTGGTGTAACGCTAGCTAAAAACAAACAACGCGGCGTCTCAGCTTTTCTCCATTCAGCACTAAACTGTAGGTACAGACAGCTGAACTGTCCCCCTCCCCTCCCCCTCTCTGAGCAGCCGGTGCTGCGTCTCCCCTCGCTCTAAACTGTCGGTACAAACACGCGCGGCACGGACCAAGAGGCAGGTGATCAGAGACAGATCAGTCAGAAAATGAATCATTCCTGCATGAATAGATGAAGCTGAAACACCAACAAGCTTCAGGGTCAGCTGATCACCTTGTTACAAGTTCTGGAAGTTACAGCTCATTTAAAGACAACATATATTTTGTTGGTTTAATTTATGCTCAACAGATCTTAAGATTCATTTTACTTAGTTGTTTTAGGAAACTACACATGCACTTTAGTTTTTGTGGTGGATTTTGTTAATCTATATTTTGTGCAGACTTTTTCAATCTAAATAACAGATTTTTTTATTTTTATATACTTGGAGACTGAATACTTTACTAAATTGTCGCAGACCAGAACCCCCCACTGTCATCATCAGTTTTCTGCCTCTTCCTGACCCTTCAGCTTCTGTTTACAGGTTGATCCCAGATCCTCTGGGATCACAGGTTTGAAATGTCTGTCTGGTTTTTGTCAGCAGAAGACCCCCCAGTCACCCATCCTCCTCTGGGCCCTGTGGCCCTTGCGGCGGTGATTGCCTGCCCGGTGTGTGTGTTCTGCCTGCTGCTGGTGCTGGCCTTCTACATATGTCACAACCAAAGAGGTCTGGGGGCCGGAGGGGCTGGGGCCCTCCACCACCGGGTGCCCAGTGAAGAGGACCCCTCGCTGGACCACCCCTTCATCAACGTTGGAGCCACCCTGAAAGACCTCATTTATGACATGACCACCTCAGGCTCTGGATCAGGTACTGTTCTGCGTGGTTGTACAACGTTTGTATCGTCAGCTTTTTTCCATGTTTCAGAACAAAGAGGTCCAGGTTACTGCTCCGAGTTCTTTGAAAACCCAACACAAAAAACTGTTTTTAAAAAAAAATAAAACCCAGCTGAGTTGAAGACCCTCACCTTGTGTTTACATCAAGCTGCATCCCTTTCAATTCAGTTTATTTCTATAGAGCCAGATCACAAGAGAAGTTGTCTCAGGGCACCGAACAGATTCACATCCATACATAGCCAATTAGTAAAGTTCTCTATCTGAGGAAGAAAGCAGCAGACTCGTTTAATCTTCACTCCATCACAGTCTCCCTTCCTGAGCAAGCACAAAGGAGACAGTGGAAAGGAAAAACTCCCTTTTAAAAAAAAAAAAAAAACGTCCAGCAAAACCAGAGACTCAGGACAAGCTTCTACCAGCTGGGTTTGAGAGGACAGGAAGTAGAAACAAACACAGAACGACAGGTCCAGATGTTGGTACAGATGTACCTGAAAGACAAAAACACGTGAAGTATAGAAAACAATCACAGCAGAGCACGTAAGTAAAGAGTAGTAAAGTGAAGAAATGTGGTCAGTTTGTCCTCCAGCAGTCTAAGCCTATAGCAGCAGAACTAAGGGACAGCTCAGGAACTACAAGCCGACTCTCTAACTATAGGATTTATCAAAGAGGACAGTCTTCAAACTGGACGATGTGTCAGCCTCACGGAAGTTTGTTCCACAAGAGAGGAGCCTGAGAACTGAAAGATCTTCCTCCTATTCTGTTTAGGAAACTCTAGGAACCATAAGTAAACCTGCAGCCTGAGAGCGAAGTGCTCTGTTCGTAAAATATGGAACAATAAGATCTGTAATGTAAGATGGAGCTAGGTTGTTGAGGGCTTTGTAGGTTAGAAGTAGGATTTTGAATTCTATTCTGGATTTGACATGGAGCCAGTGGAGAGAAACTAAAACTGGAGAGATGTGATCTCTCCCAGTAACTCCAGTTAACACTCTGACAGCAGCATTTTGGATCAACTGGAGACTGTCCAGATGACCTGATTGAGAATTATCGGATTTGATACCTGGATTATTGAGCATGAACTTTCTTGTTTTTAAAAGAAGTATTTGGCCACCCAGATAACAAACCATTGCAAAAGTCCAGTCTGGATGTGACACATGCATGGATCAGTTTTGCAGCAGACAGTCTGTTGACTGATTTATCAAAGGTCAAACCTTCTTTTAACAAACATTTATTTGCATGTTGTATGCACAGTTTGAGCAGGTTATGAGTGTGTTGGTCTGGTTTCATGGTTGTAGTTTGTAACTGGAGCTTCTGCTGGTCTACTGAGGTTTGATTAGAGAGCACGACGGCGCAGACGGCAGTAACACAAACTAGGGGTGCACCGATTTCAATTTTCTGGCCGATCACCGATTACCGATTACCGATTACCGATTTTTAGAAAGTCTGACCTGCCGATTCCGATTTTGGCCGATACTGATTTTCAGGTGTTAAAAGGTCAAAATGCACCCTAAATTTTCATGATTTTCCAACCTTTGCTGAGGCAGATAAAATCGGTAGATAAAATCGGCTTCTCATTTAAAGATTGGCCGATCACCGATCTCCCCAAATTAAGGAAATCGGAGCCGATCGATCGGCCGGCCGATTTATCGGTGCATCCCTAACACAAACGTCCCCTCTGGACTCGCTCCAACCATCTTTACTTTTCCTTTAAAACAATGTAAAATAATTAACATGGTTCTGTTTTTACTTCATACATGTTAAAGAAGAGCAAACTCCATCTGCGCTGTCAGGAGCCTCTCTGTTCACCAGCGTTAGATTAGCACCGTACCATGATACTGGCCCCTCCATGCTGCTAAGGGCTTCCATGTTGCTCCCGTGGCTCTCCTCCGTCAGAGCTCAACAACCAGTCGGCTCAGAGAAGCGTTGTCAGCCATTAAAGCGAGAAGCCCTGGGCTGATGCTGCTCTGTGTTGGACTGGTTTCCAGCACTGAGGAAGCTTCTGGACCCTGAACGTTCATGTGGAAGTGTTGCTGCAGGTTACTGACGGGGTTCAGGTGCAGCTCCTGTCTCCTCTGAGCCTCAGAGCGTTTGTCCTGCAGCAGATGCTTTCAAACCTCGAGGCGTGCCCTGTACGAGGACGAGGCCTCTGCAGGGTCAGCCCACACCTGGTTCCTGCTCGTGCTGTTTGTAGAGGTCTTGACTTCCTCTGGTCTGGGTCAGGTGTGCAACAGCAGGGCTTCCTGGATGGAGATGATGTTGTTCTGTCTGATCTGCTTGTTTTGATTGTCTTTTTTTTTTCTGAGTCCACCAGTTACTTTAGATCAGAGGTCTGCAACCTGCAGCTCTGGAGCCACATGTGGCTCTTTGGTCCCTCTACAGCGGCTCTTTCAAGCTTTGACCAAAACTGACATAAAACTGAATTTTCTTACGACAACTAAAAGGGCTAGTTTTAGCAACATGCTGGTGGTCGTCCAGGACATGATAAATTCAAAAAGGCGTTCAATACAAGATCAACTGGACTTTATTTGTTGAAAAAGACGTTTCGACCCCTATCCAGAGGGCTTTTTCAATTCACTTCAATTGAATTGAAAAAGCCCCCTGGATAGGGGTCGAAACGTCTTTTTCAACAAATAAAGTCCAGTTGATCTTGTATTGAACGCCTTTTTGAACTAGTTTTAGCAGTTTTCCTGTAATTTATTTTTCAAATATGTGAATACTAGTAACATTCCAAGGAGTAAAACACTTTCAGTTTACGCTTTATTACGTCAAAGTAGAGTACGTAATTTTTCTACGATTGAAAAAAAATCCCATTGGCCTGCATAGTTTTTTGTTTTAGTTTTTAGAAATTGAGCAAAAAACTCAAATTTTTCCTCCTTTACAAGAATCTTGTCTATTATTTTTGTCTTAAAATGTAAAAATATCAGTAAATTTAAAAAAAGAAATCCATAAGAAATTTTAGTTTTATAAAATCCCCCCTACTGGCCAGAAAAGTGCACCAGTGGTCTGTGGGCCACCAGTTGAGACTCCCAGTTGTAGCAGGTGTTGCGGCTCTGGACACATTTGATTTGGTGAACGAAGAGGCAGAAATGGCTCTTTTGATCATAAAGGTTGCAGACTCCTGCTTTAGATGATGTGTGTGGTGACGTAAACATCTGAGGTGCTGGGTCACTTTGAATGCCTATCCAGTCCCTGTAGAAGCAAAGCAAGGATTAAGAATCAGAAGAACCTAGACGTGATGTTCTGATGCAGTTTCTACCAGCGACGGTCTCCACTGACTGACTGATTGTGAGAAGGTTCAAGGAGAGTCCTCAGGAGACCTGCTGGTTTTTATTCAATCTAAAAATGACAAAGTGTCATGCTTTTAATGGATCATTCACGCCACATAAACATTTTTTTAATTAAAGTTTTATTCATTTTACATATAAAAAAAAAAAAACATAAAAGATAATGGGGGAAAAAACCATTTCATAAATATGTGGAAAAAAAAAATCAAAATACATCAAATGAAAGGTGGCAGAAAGAAGAAAATTTTCTTATTTTGTCTGCCCCTTTTTTTCCAAAAAAAACCCCCAAAACAAACAATTTACAGATAATCAATTTAAACAATTAACTACCAAAAACAACAGATCAATTTAGTAACATTTCACACTCAATAATCAACAAATACATTAGGATGCATTACTTAAAGCTTTAGTATTTTGCTAGCAGTTTAGACTTGATACTTTTTTTAATTTCATCACAGAGTTTACATCTTTAACATCATGCTGGTGAAGATTCTCAGTCGTCCAGGACATGATAGAATCAAAAAAGTCGTTCAATTTCAGAAACAACTGGACTTTATTTGTAACAGAAAACATTTAGCTTCCCATCCAGGGAGCTTTATCAATTCAATGAGCAGGCGAACTCCTGAAAAACACTTGAACGTTTGTGGGTAGCACAACTACCCTAGCCAACTACCTACAACAACATCACGCAGGAAACTGGAAATAAATTTAAAAGTCATTGTTTTTAGGACTTGCAGGTTACTTTTCTGATGAAGAATGAAAATTGTTGGAGTTCGGCACACAGCTGACTCTTTAACCAACTTCTTGGTGGTTGGATGTTTCCAGGTCTGCCGCTGCTCGTCCAGAGGACCATAGCCAGGACCATCATCCTGCAGGAGAGCATCGGGAAGGGGCGTTTCGGCGAAGTGTGGCGGGGGAAGTGGCGCGGGGAGGAGGTCGCCGTCAAGATCTTCTCTTCTCGAGAGGAGCGCTCCTGGTTCCGGGAGGCAGAGATTTACCAGACAGTGATGCTGAGGCACGAGAACATCCTGGGCTTCATCGCTGCTGACAACAAAGGTGAGATGAAACACTTCCTGGAGCTCCAACAGGAGATGGGTACACGCATATCTGCACAAGACTTCTCTATATCTGCAGTAAATGAAGTGTTCAGTAGCAGACTATTTAAAATGCTATAATCAGAAGGTCAGGAAGTAATAATTTAGCCAAGTGATGTGAACTCCCTGTCGGCTCGTCTGATCATCTTTGTGTCAGTGTGGGAGGCTGTGATTACAGGAAACCTTGAGCTCTTCAATCAGCGAGCAGCTCTGAGCCTTTATTTAGAACGGACTGGCTGCAAGACACTGTGGGGGCGTGTTTACAGTGAGGAGCAGACGACATCACACACACACACATCACACTCGTAGACTGAGTGAGGCAGCCCCGTCACACACAGGAGCTTCAACGTGTCAGTAAAATACAACAAACACTAACATGTATGACTCAGAAGAGCCCTCGCTTGTGTTCGTTTTGCCTTTTTTGTCCCTCATCGCAGAGCAAAGAGGGGACTTGGGCATACTCTTAGTCCGGTTCATATTGTGAGAATAACTTGAAAAGTAAGCAACATGCAGTTTGGTGTGTGACTGCATCTAGGCGTAAGAAAGGTTCGTATGGAAATATAATCCAAGATGGCTGCCATATGTAAACTGGCCACTCCTATCATTTGAGGAGACTATGCTTTCAAGTTTTTATATGGTTTAAAAGTATAGTTTTCTCAAATGATTGGGGGTGGTCTAAGGTTAATCTGTAGGGGCCAAGGCCACCACTGGCCACTAGAGCTGTCATTTCATTTCAGACCTGTAATTACCGTATTTTTCGGACTATAAGTCGCAGTTTTTTGCCTAATTTGCATGCCCTGCGACTAATAGAGATGTGAGACCTGTTTATGGATTTTTCCTATATTTTTAGGCCAATTTTTGGCTCAGATATGACCGTTTTTCATTTTGGCAAAAAAATGGTGCAGTACCACTTTCGGCCGCTAGGGTACACCGGCCGTTCCCACCTCATGTGTCCGAAAGAAGAACCCCTCTGGTCGGACTGACTCTGTCACAGCCCAGCCTCCTGAACTCTGGAGGTAGGTCTGAACTAGTGTTTGTTAGCAAGATATCTCAAGAACCACACAACAGATTTTTACGAAACTTACAGAAAGTGATTATTTGGTGGTCATTTACAAACCTTTAGCTGTTGGAGTTGTTTGAGCTAAAATTAGATTTATTAATCATTTATTTTCGTAGCGCGCGACCGTTTGGAAGACGTCAAAGCGAAACAATTTAAATCCAGCAGATTTGACCATTACGTGAATTTATTAAGGAACGGTTAAGCTAAGACACATCTTTGCTATAATTTTCAGCAGACAAATAATTGTTTTTACCGTGTTAATCTTGTAAAGTCCTTCCGTGCTCGCTCGCTCTGTGGCCGCCATTTTCAGCAGGGCAAATGACGCGCTGACGCGTCGCGGTGATGCATAATAGATGCGACTTAAATAACGGTGTGACATGTTTATAGATTTTTCCAATTTATTGCCAATAATTGGACAAAGCGACTTATAGAAAGGTGCGAGTTATCAGGCAAAAAATACGGTACTGTTAATTCATCGGATCAGGTGGGGTTCAGAAATGATGGCTACAGTCTGGGGCCGTCGGGTCTGATTTTTTATTTTATTTTACCCGAATGCAACTCTACTGGCCACTCCACCTGGCTCCATCATTGTACCGGGTGGTGGATAAATGCCTTGCTCCTCTCACCAGGATCCATCCCTCTGTTCTCCAGTGTAACTCCTGCTCACTGGAACAACTTGCACCAAAAACATTGAGCTTTACTTAGATTTTCTGTTCAATTCTAGTCCAGAGAAACACTCGTCTCCAAAGCTCCAAACGTTCATCCCTGGGACATCGTTGTACCTCTGGGACATCGTTGTACCACTGGGACATCGTTGTACCTCTGGGACATCGTTGTACCTCTGGGACATCGTTGTACCTCTATGTCCCTCTGGGACATCGTTGTACCTCTGGGACATCGTTGTACCACTGGGACATCGTTGTACCTCTGGGACATTGTTGTACCTCTGGGACATCGTTGTACCACTGGTGGGTGAACCTCAGTTCAGCACAAGCAGCCATGTTTTCTCTCCTCCTGTGTGTAGATAACGGGACGTGGACTCAGCTGTGGCTGGTGTCGGACTACCACGAACACGGCTCCCTGTTCGACTACCTAAACCGCTATACTGTGACCGTGGAGGGCATGATCAAACTGTCCCTGTCCACAGCCAGTGGCCTGGCCCACCTGCACATGGAGATCGTTGGAACACAAGGTAAGAGCCACAGGCTGCTTCCTATCATCTCTGAGGCCGAGTTAATGCAGGCGGACATGAAGTTCAGACAGAAGACGTTGTTCATGAGTTTTCTGTGCTGACTCTTTGCAGGAAAGCCAGCGATTGCTCACAGAGACCTGAAGTCAAAGAATATTCTGGTTAAGAAAAACGGGACCTGCTGCATCGCCGACCTGGGCCTGGCTGTTCGCCATGACTCTGCCACCGACACGATCGACATCGCTCCAAATCACAGAGTGGGAACCAAAAGGTACCACAGCTTGATAAATTCTCAGGTAAACTGTTCCACAGCTTTGTAGCAGCAACCGCAAAAGCCCGATCACCTCTGGACTTCAGTTTGGATCTGGGGACATCTAAGAGAAACTGGTTGGTAGACCGGAGTGCTGTTATGGAGTGTAGATGTTAATACAATGTTCACAAACACCAAGTCTGGGACTAGCTCTGTCCTGACACTTGTGTGTCATTGTTGCTAGTCAACTTCACTCTCACCTGTCCAACAACAACATTTATGAAGAGTTTCAATCTGGATTTCGCCCCCACCATAGCACCGAAACAGCTCTAGTAAAAATTACTAACGACCTTCTTCTTGCTGCTGACTCTGGTCTTCTGTCCATCCTCATTCTTCTTGATCTAAGTTCTGCCTTCGACACCATCTGTCATTCTATCCTCCTCAACAGACTAACCTCCATTGGCATCTCAGGTACCCCGTTAGACTGGTTCACCTCCTATCTCTCTGACCGCACTCAATTCATTCAGCTTAAATCCTTCCGTTCCCAGTCTTCCCCTGTCTCCACGGGTGTCCCCCAAGGCTCTGTCCTCGGACCCCTCCTCTTCATCATTTACCTCCTTCCTCTAGGTCACATCTTCCGCAAATACGGCGTCCATTTCCACTGTTATGCTGATGACACACAGCTCTACTTGTCATCAAAACCTAACTCCACCCACCCACCCTCCATCCTCACCGACTGTCTCATTGAGCTAAATCACTGGTTTTCTAACAATTTCCTTCAACTAAACAGTAACAAAACAGAAATCATTCTTGTCGGTACCAAAAACTCTATTTCAAAATCAGAACATCTTCTCGTCCCCCTTAACAACTCTCTGCTATCCCCCTCCCCTCAGGTCAAGAGCCTCGGTGTCATCCTCGACACCACTCTTTCCTTCACTTCACACATCAACAATATTACTCGGTCTGCCTATTTCCACCTCCGTAATATTAACCGTCTCCGTCCTTCTCTCACGCCCCGCTCCACAGCCATCCTGGTGCACAGTCTTGTGACTTCCCGTATCGATTACTGCAACTCCCTTCTCTACGGCCTCCCCAACAAATCTCTCCACAAGCTACAGATGGTCCAGAACTCAGCTGCCCGTGTCATCACTCAAACCTCCTATAACCACATCACTCCTGTCCTGCAGCAGCTCCACTGGCTCCCGGCTAAATCACGCATCATCTTCAAAATTCAAGTTCAAGTTCACTTTATTAGGTCCCCAAGGGGCAATTCATCTACAACAGGTAGAGGTGGTGAGACAGCCAGCACATTCATACAGCTATAAAACAGAATAAAAAGTACCATCAAAACAAAATACATAAAACATTACTAAAAAGGTACAGCATAATAAAAGCAAACTATTCATCCTTAAAAACATGAAGTTAAGATTTCCAAGATAAAAATATGTTAAAGGAGATAAGCTTAAAACCTAGTTCTTGTTTAAAAATCCAATAGCTGAGGGGATGAAATTCTACTTCTCACGTTCAAATCTATCCACAACCTTGCCCCTCCTTATCTATCCGACCTCCTACAAATCTCCATCCCATCACGCTCTCTCAGATCCTCCTCTTCACTACATCTCCATGTACCCTCTGCCCGCCTCTCCACCATGGGGAGCAGGGCCTTCACCTGCTCTGCCCCTCACCTCTGGAACGCTCTACCGCCAGACCTTCGAAACACCACCTCCCTTTCTCTGTTCAAGACTGCCCTGAAAACACATCTCTTTAGACTAGCTTATCATTAACTTTACTAAATGTATTTTATATTATTTTGTATTTTATATTCTTTATTTATTTTATATTTCAATTTGTTCCTGCTGATGTTTGAACTGTGTTTGTTTGTCTTTACACAAACAAACTTGCTGTGAAGTGTCCTTGGGTGTCCTGAAAGGCGCTTTTAAATAAAATGATTATTATTATTGATGTAACATATTTCTGTTCCAGACTTAAATTCAGTTTCAGCAGGACTTGGTCTCTGCTCCTGACAGCTTCGCAGCTCAGGTTCATCTCCATCTTCTTACCGTAGTCCGGTCATGGAGGCAACGGGTCCAGGAGAAAAAACTCAGACACCCCTCTCCCCAGTGACACTTCTCAGCTTGTCCAGGGGAACCCCGAGGCCTTCCTTGGCCAAAGAAGATGCACCATCCCTCCAGCAACTTCTGGTTTTCTCTGGAGCCTCCTACCAGTGAGACATGCTCAGAAAACCTCTAAAGGGAGGTGTCCAGGAGGCAAGAACCACCTCAACTGACTCCTTCAGATGTGGAGAAGCAGTGTCTCTGCTCCGAGCTCCCCCCAGATGAAGGAGCTCATCACCCTGTCTCTAAGGCTGAGCCCGGCCACCCTACGAAGGAAGCCCTTTTTGCTGCTTGTATCTGGGATCTCACTCTTTCAGTCGTGATCCAAACCTCATGACCATAGTTCTTGTTCCACCGCACCCCTGTGCAGCTGAAAACACTCAACAAGCTCTCGACAGCCCAAACAAACTGACCGGCTGCTCTTCAGAGCCTTGACTGCCTGAAACATTCAGTGTCTGCAGACAAGAATCTTTCACATCAGTGTTTCCTGACGTCACACACGTACGTGATAATCATTTGTATAATATACAGACCCATTCTTTGTGCTCCCTCCCAGGTATATGGCTCCAGAGGTCCTGGATGACTCCATAAACATGAAACACTTTGAGTCCTTCAAACGAGCAGACATCTACGCCATGGGCCTGGTGTTCTGGGAGATCTCCAGCCGCGGCTCAGTGGGGGGTGAGGATCCACGGCTGAAGGGACCACCTGGGGAGGGTTGGTGCATGAAGCCTTCTCATCTCTTGTTTTTCTGTCAGGCATTCACGAGGACTACCAGCTGCCCTACTTTGACCTGGTCCAGTCCGATCCATCGGTGGAGGAAATGAGGAAGGTGGTGTGTGAGCAGAAGCTGCGGCCGAACATCCCCAACCGCTGGCAGAGCTGTGAGGTGAGACAGTAACCATTTGTTCATGGAAGACCTCCATCAGGACGGTCTGGTTATTTAAAACTCAATCGTCCACTGATCACCAGAGAGCAGCTGTCATACTGGTGTAAACTGGAAAACAAAGCACACAGAGATTTTCAGATTGATCAAATCGTGCACATGCATGTTTCTGTGCTCCTTCAAACACCTGATAAACATGGACCTGGGACTCCTCCCCTGACATGCCCCAGTTCACAGTAAAGATGTCGATCTGTCCTGCAACGTGTAACTCTCCTCTCTGCACCATCAAACACGATGTCTAGCTGTAGGAAACTTCAGGGTTTTATGGACTGAGAGACAGAGATGCTCCTAAATCAAATCAAAGTGTTGTGCTCAAACAGAAGTGATGATGCGTGCAGCTCAGAGCGCACGGCACAATAATCTGTTCAGACAGAAGGGTGGGAGGACAGAGAAGGACAGCTTCCCATCACCTGTCATTCAGTAATGGTACACACCCCTCCCTGTACATCAACCATGTACTAACTTTATGCATACTGTGTACACTCGGGGCTTTGAGAATGTAGAGATGTGTTTATGAAACTGTTGATGTCCAGAAACGAGTCACAGCTCAGCCCCTGACCCCTGAAAGAATGAAGACGTGTTATAATGACATGCGTGTTCATGCCGTGTCAGTATTCACCAGAACGTGTTGGTTATACAGGAGCTTTCAACCATTGTTCAACATGTTTTAAATTTTGAAAGAGTACACCAGTCCTGGACACCCCCCGCCCCCCAGCAAATGGTTGCTTGAGAAAATGTTGAAAACTGTAAATGATAAACGGACAGCACCTTTCTATTTTATCAAGACACTCAAAACGTTTTACAATCTGTGCCTCGTGTACCCACTCATACAGCCCTCTGCTAGATCTGTACAAAGAATAATCAGAGCTTTACCACATTCATGCACTGAGGGGACACACATCAGAGACAATGAGGGGTTCAGTGTCTTGCCCAGGGACACTTCAGCATGTGACTGCTGGTGGAATTAAACCCCCAACTCTTGCAATGGATTGTCAGCCTCTCTTGGTGGACGGTGTTAATGAAGGAAGTCAGTGTTTTAATGCTTCCACTGCTCCCATCATGCAGCTGTCTGCTTTCTTTCCTGTAGAGGACAGAAGTGACGTGAAGATGCCTTCAGGCTCCACGTCATCATGAAATCAGTTTCACTCCATACTTCACGGCTCCACCTTCACAAACTCACTCTTTCGCAGGTTTTCAATGTAAGATTGTACGCGACACACGATTGGCGATGGGGAAGGACAGACCCCGCCCCCTCCTTTCTCCTTATGAGGCTGTCACCAGAGCAGAGACGCGGGTTGTTGTGTGTCTGCTGTGCTGTGACAGCCTCAGAAAGAGAAAGGAGGGGCGGGGTCTGTCCTTCCCCATCGCCACTGCTCAGAGAGCAGAGATGAACACATGCAGAATATCAGAGGAATTGCTTAGATGGAAAAACAAGAGTGAATCAGTTTAATAAAGAGAGAGTGGCTCACTCGGGTATAAGACAGACCCCTCCACCCCCACTTCTCTTAGAGG
>JBBPBX010006973.1:53568-66667 GCA_038048925.1 Garcialebias charrua | reverse complement strand
TAGTCTGGATGGGACTGGACATTTACTTTCCGTCCTAAAGATAACAAAGACTAGAATTACAACAGTCTCAGAAAAGGTGTATTTTTATGTATTTGACTCAACACTGGCCGGGCAAGTGCATGGCCTACTGATGTTTAATCAATTACAGTGCTAACAACTGTTATAAATTACCTCTATTTTCTTTTTTATGTTTCTAAAAGCAATACTAATACGTACCGGTAATAAAATGTGCCGAACACACATACGTGTGCTTGCTTCGTGGTGACCAAAGCTTTGCAGGATTTACAGATCCATCTGGTTTTTGGATGCCTCTGTTGACTGCAGCTTTCCATTTCTCCCTTCTCGCTCCTGATGTAGGAAAAATGAAGTAGTTTCTATCGGGATGTTTTTTTATGTGCGAAATGCAGTCCTTAACGCAGCAACTTTTCACCATTTTACCAATTTCACCCGCCGAAGCACTCGTTTGTATTCCCCCAAACACGACTTCCGCAACACAGTCACGTGACAAAGTACCCGGCTGTTCGACTTCGAGAATCCAATCTTCACAGAACACCGGGCCATTGAGGGCTGGCCAATGCGAAAACGGCTAAAGAGGCCGAGCTCGCTTGATTTAGCCCCACGTGCAGCTTCATTTGGTGCTCACTGCATTGGAGTGGTCATTTAGGATTTCAATAAAGCTGGTAAATCCATTTCACTTTATGGATCTGGGTCAGTCTAATGAGTCACTAAAGTAACTCCGGTTCACTTGAGTCGTTCACTCTTTGTTTGTTTTGGATCAGCACAGAGAGTAAGAAGTAACTCCTTTATCTTCCAGAAAACTGCTACTAACTTGTAACAAAGTCACTGGAGAGAAAGAATAAAGACACAAACCTAAAAGATGCAGTTGATGGTTGGGACTGAAAACAGCATCTAACATGTGTCTTGCTCCGTTTGTTCCTGAGCTGCAGCTCTACTTCCAAAATCCTCAGACTTTTCTTCTTCCTCTGCTTCCAGCTGTTTGAGCCGCTGTCTCCACATCTGTTCACTTCCGGTCAGCAACATTTACAGATGTTACAGCTCAATTTAACGTTCACTTCAACTCATTTGAGCAGCAGTCGAGAGAAAAGGCCTTCAGCTCGTAGCTACGGAGCAGAACAACAAACACTGACGTCACAACTGAGCAACTTCCGGTGCTGGGAGAACATCACTTCCGTTAGCTGCTGCTCTTCAAAATAAGAGCTCGAACTGAGCTGCTCTTCAGCTCTATCCTTTAGTTTCTGTGTTCCCATGGCAACTTGTCAATATTTCACTGAATTTAGACCCATCTGATGTAGTTTAAGAAGGATTAGTATTTAATCAAAGAAATGTGATTTAAACTCTTCAAATCACTGAAACTCAGGGTTCAATCAAATTGATTTTTAATAGAAAGTTTCTCAGTGAAATCTTCTGAAAGACACTTTCTTTAGACACATTCTAGAATAATAAAGTTCATTATTTGCATTTCAACAGTGGTATTTTTTCAAATATTGGGTTTATCTTCTCAGGTGTCAGACACTGATAAGATACAGGTAGTCCTCGACTTACGACGGAGATCCGTTCCTACGCGGCGTCGTGAACTGAATTTCGACGCGTCGGAACATACGTACATACTGCACCTTATACATACAGAACTGTATTTTACCAAGCACTTAGCCTATCCTAACACAGTACCCTACATAATTATCAAAAAACGCATACATTTGGGAGCCATAATGAAGGAAAAAATAGTTAATTTCCTACAGGGATGCTGTGGTGAAGCCGTTTCCTCCGTCCCTCCTCCGTATCCTCTATTGCGTTTACGACATAAAACCGCCCTCCAGCTCGGTCCATCTGCCGTATTTTGTTCCGTTTACGACGTAAAACAGGGTTCACAGTATAGTTTTGTTTTGTTTTTCGATTGTCCAGAGGACGAGACATAGCTTTTTTAGCGATTAATGTGTAGCATTCCTCCGCCTCTATGTTTAATACGTAAAACCGGAAACCGGAAACTGCGTAACTCAGCTTTTCAAAATAAAATTTCAAAATAATTATTTTTTATGGGAGATGCGTTGTAACCGCGAAACGTCATCACTCGAGACCATCGTACGTCGAGGACTACCTGTATATTCATAAAAATATACAAATCAATAAAATGAACATTCATATTTCTACTTTAAAACATTATGTCTATAACTGTATCCTGTCTAATGATATAAAAACAACACAGAAGGTGTTGAGGTGAAGAGTCATGATTCAATCAGTCACCTGAGTCTGGAAGTTGATTCTATGACAATATAGTTTTCAATATTTGGTGAGTGTAAGTGTCGCTGAAATGATTTATGCATTAAAAGGGGAATTAATATTTGTTTTTTAGTAGTTAGAATATTTTGGGTTTAACTTGTTTAGCTCATACCTTGAGAATGTGATATTTTGTACAAGATGCATTTATTCTGTAGTGAAGGATTAATTGGTAGTACAGTTATCGCGAGATTTGTGTGACCGGAAGAGAGGGGCGAGATTTGCTGTGCTCGACTCACACACACACACTCACCTGGAGACACGAGAGGCGTGCAGCAAGCAGCCTCGACAGTTCATTAACTTAAAAGGTATTTATAACTGTTGTAATACATCGTACATCTGTCTGTCGTGATGTTCTAATATTTTACATGTTTATTTAGAATGCATAAGACGAGAAACGCTCGCTTAGGACTTCTTTGACTTCTTTAATGACAAGCGGCCACGAGGTACATATTTCCTTTGTTAAAGCATGTTTTACTCATTGCTCAGTGCTGTACCTAAAGCTTGTGCTTTATTTCTGTACTTTGTCTTATTTCTGTAGTTTTTCACGGCATCAATAAAAGCGCCCGTTTGAATAGAGAAGCCGTGCTCGGTGTTGTCATTGAGAGAAGCTACAGTGAGTTATATTGTTTTGTCACATTGCTTCATTTAATGTTGACATTTTAAAGTTTACAAATCTTGTCTTTTTAGTTGTGGTGAAAACAACAATAATGGGTCAATAAATAATGTACAAATATTCATTAATGTCTGAGTTTTAGTTGTAAAAATAATGATTCAATCTCAGCAGAACGTTACATTTTGTTTACATTTGTTTTATTTGACTTCAGTCCCTAGTTGCAGCTCTAATGTTACTAAAAGACAAAAGAGACAAGCAGAAGAACATGGACACTAGAGCCCGACCCATATGGACATTTTGACTATCACTGATAGACTGACAGGAAGTCAACATCAAAATAAAAGACAAATGGTACAGCCCCAAGCTGTAATAGAAAACAATGATGTCACCGTCCTCTGGGACATGCCTGTCCAAACAGAGAGGGACATTGTCCTCTGGGACATACTTTTCCAAACAGAGACGAGTAGGTTGCATTTAGGTTCACCAATAGTTCTCTAATCAAAGAACTGAATGACAGAAATGTTTTTATTCTGATATTTTACTGACAGACACTGGCCCTCATGCACGAAAATGTTCGTATTTTTATCCTAAATATCTCCTACTTTTGTTCGTACGAAGCGTTCGTACGAACATGCCACGTCAGATCCAACAAAGTCTTCTATCGTCAGGAAATGTGTGTATATGAGCTGTGTAAATAATGATGAATCCCACCTGTTCTATTCACCTGCTCGTGCACGCGGGAGGTTATTTACATAATTCCCACCCCTCAAAACACCATATAAGGATATAGTTTCCTGCCACCGCGAGCAGGAAGTGTCCATTCATTCCGGCTTTTATGCGTCAGAAAACACACAAACGCGTTTGGCGAATTAAAATTGACTCGCCTTTGATCATAGTGTCAGCCCCGGATCTGAGCGCAGACCCACACAGAATACAGATGACATCAGTGAGCGCCCACAGTCAACAGGCAGTTTATATTAAAAATGACATGAGACAACTGTATAAGCTGGTTTCGCTTTTTTCTCCCCTGTCTCTGCAGCGGCGCTGTGTGTGTGTGTGTGTGTGTGTGTGTGTGCCGACAGTGGCACGGGGTGGCACGACAGTGGCGCGTGGCGGGGGGGCGCGTTGCGTGGCACACGGTGGTCGACATGAGTGGCGCGGGGGGCCACGCGCGTGGCGCAAGGTGGTGGCGCGGGGGGGCGCGTTGCGTGGCACACGGTGTCGACATGANGGCGTGAAGGCTGTCGGTGAGGTCCACACCCGACCTGTCAATCAATTCGGCGCGCGCGCTAGGCTTGCGGAGCTTCAAAATCTGGGAGGTGCACGACCACGCGCGAAACCAACGCGCTGGCCAAAGCGCGGGGGCGGGGACTTCGCGATTGCGTCACTTTGGCCGCGCGCCCTATGCGACGCGTCAACTATATCCTAGGCTTAACACCTCAGCAGTGCCACAGGCTGATTGCCTCCATGCCACGCCGCATTGAAGCAGTCATTTCTGCAAAAGGATTCCCGACCAAGTATTGAGTGCATAACTGAACATAATTATTTGAAGGTTGACTTTTTTTGTATTAAAAACACTTTTCTTTTATTGGTCGGATGAAATATGCAAATTTTTTGAGACATGAATTTTGGGTTTTCATGAGCTGTATGCCAAAATCATCAGTATTAAAACAATAAAAGACCTGAAATATTTCAGTTGGTGTGCAATGAATCTAAAATATATGAAAGTTTCATTTTTATCATTACATTATGGAAAATAATAACCTTTATCACAATATGCTAATTTTTTGAGGACCTGTATATCTGAGAGTCATTCATTGGCTCAATATTTTCTCCTCCATCATCTGCCTCTGAAGTAAAGTAGGCTCCAAAAGCTTCTCAAATAAAACAGTTTCAGTCATAAATGGCTCTGACAGCAGAGTGCGTCCACAACCGCTAAACGACTAGCTTGAACACCAGACTGACCTGATCTCTGGTGCTCGAAGTGGTGTTTGACGTGGTACGCCTTCAGATCATACAGATACGTCCCTCTCTTCGGCGAGCCGTAGTGAAGGTAGTAGTGGATCATGTCGTACACGATGTATCCGCACAGCCCTCCGACAAACACAGAAACCCCGATGATATGAGGAAGCACGCTGTGGAGGACGCTATAAAACAGCCCCACCACTATGGAGGCCAGACCAGGAGGGAAGACGAGCCGAGAGCCGTCAAATGGAGACTGTGGAGAACAAAACAACAGGTCGATACGAAAATGATCAGTTCAACTGCATCAGCTTCATCACAGAGCCAAATAAGACGGTTATAAAAGCACAGGTTTACACTTTGTTTACCGTGATAATTACAAAATATATAAAGTGCATTGTAAGTTCATATTTGTCTGTTTCTCCATCTCGTGTGAAACGTGAAAAGTTAATTATACAGAAAGACTGCCAGGTTCAGATTTAAGAGTTTAAACACTTTTTATAAAATCATTTAATGATCCGTTGAAATAACTAATTTTGTTGTAAATGTTCATACAATTTTGACCATTTTGCCATTTAATTAATTAACTTGTATTGTTTTGCAGTAAAATAGGACATGGTTTAGGTGAAAATATGTGGTTATATGCTGGTGAAGATTCTCTGTCATCCAGGACATGATAAATTCAAAAAACGTTCAATACAAAAACAACTGGACTTTATTTGTAACAGAAGACGTTTCGCTTCTCATCCGAGGAGCTTTCTCAATTCAAAGAGCAGAGAATGTTGGGTTCAGGTTTTAAAGGGGCGGCCGTGGCGTAGTGGTAATGGCAGTCGTCCCCCGATCGGAAGGTTGGCGGTTCGAATCCCGGTTCCCCACACCATGTGTCGTTGTGTCCTTGGGCAAGACACTTAACCCCGAGTTGCTCCCGGTAGGACTGGAAAGCACCTTGCATGGTAGTCTGCCGCTACCGGTGTATGAATGTGTGTAGCATTCAATGTGTGTAGCGCTTTGAGATTTTCACTAATGAAAAGCGCGTTATAAATTGAATTCATTATTATTATTAAAGGCTGCACATTTTGGACCGTGAACACAGATGGTTTGAGAGGGGGGTGAAGGAAGCAGTCTATGTTAAGAGAAAAAACGTCTGCTAACAGATGGGGAAGGCTCAGATTCCAATTTTCAAAAATGTATAATGCAGCTTTAGGACTGATTCCCAGCCAGTTCTCACACCTAATGGGAACAGAGGAGCCTCATTTGTGAATTACAGTAGTCTAACAAAGACCTTAATAACCCCCTACTGTTGAGGTGTGAGATGTGATTTGTCAATCTACATTGTGTATCTTATCTCAGCCTTTAAAACCTGAACCCCACACTCTCTGCTCTTTGAATACATAGTTCCCATGTGACGTCACATCTGTGGGTTGTCCTTTTTGACCCTCCCACAGGTAGGCTATGCTGCAGTTGGATCGCGTTCTGATAGATGTCCATTTTTCACGTTGTTTTTTTTGTTAATTTCTAATTAATTGCAATGGTTACTTCGTGTTGTGTCAGTGGGTGTTCCATTCGGGTAGACGTTTGGGCAACGCGCAGGTTTCAGTTAATCAAAAAAAAAGTAAACGGGAAGGATTTATCTCATCGGAGAAACTGGACAACAGCCCCTCCTGCTCTGAGTCTGGCTTTGGATCTGCTCTGGAAGACGTCGTACTTTTGGCCGGTAAACAAAATATTCTACATAAATCATTTTGTGAAACTATGTCAGAACAATGTTAGAGTACAACTGTCTGTGTGTTAGAGCTGGGTTTTTTTTTTTTCATTATTTAGCAAACCGTCTTGCATGCTGTTAGCTTAGCATCTCGCTAACGCGACAATGGCCTCGGTCCACCAGAACACCGGCGGGGGAAACCGTCCCAGTTGGAGAAGGAGGACCGGAGCCAAGTCGTGCGGGCGACGCGTCGGTCCCATGGGATGTGCCCCCGCAACCGCGACGGTTAAACGCCGTCTGACCTGAGCTCGACGGACCCTCGGCCCCAGTGCTAACTCTATGCTAACCTCCAACACGGTAAGACTCAAAGTGCTGGTTCTGGTCCGTGTTCAGCCTGGACTGTTTGTGCTGGCTGTGTGTTATTTTAGTTAAACCTTTTTTTAGCTGGTTAGATATGATTGAGACAGTTTACACATCTTTTTTGGATTCAAAGCTGTGAAGCCGGTGTGCGCTTCTCGTAGTAATTAAATAATTAATGATATCAGAGTAACTTGTGACTAGTTGTCCGATTCGTCTGCCATGATTTCTTCTCAAACTCATTTAACTCCGACCACTGCCATTTTCTCTTGTTCCTTGGCGAAGCTGTGGTAGCTCTGTTTTTGTCCGTATAATTTGCTCTGGTTGTTCGTGTCTGAGCTCGACGGACCCTCGGCCCCAGTGCTAACTCTATGCTAACCTCCAACACGGTAACACTCAAAAGTGCTGGTTCTGGTCCGTGTTCAGCTTGGACTGTTTGTGCTGGCTGTGTGTTATTTTAGTTCAACCTTTTTTTAGCTGGTTAGATATGATTGAGACAGTTTACTCGTGTTTTTGCTCTGGTTGTTCGCGTCTGCTTGTTGGCCATCTTGCCTTTCATCTTGCCTTTCTGCCTTTAGATATGATGCAAAACCGGTATTGCGCAATACTGGGGGCGTGTCTGGGAACTATGTATTGAGAAAGCTCCTCAGATGAAGAGTGAAACATCTTCTGTTACAAATAAAGTCCAGTTGTTTTTGTATTGGAACATTTTTGAATATGTGGTTATACCATAAAAGATGGAATTTATAATAAAAACACAATTTGGGTTAAAAAAAACTGAGCTCTGCAAGTGTCTTTGTGGAAATCTGGTTTTACGCATTTGTTTCATATTTTTAAATGTCAGCCAATTTTTATTTTTTTATTATTATTATTTTACAGCAGATACCAATTTCTTAAATACATTTGAACCATTGTGTTTATATATTAAAATACAAAATTTAATAGCCTAACTTAAACATATTAAGTTTTAGACAAACCTGTACACTTAAAATCATTTTAAAAAACTTTCTCGCTACAGTGAGCTGGCTCAACCGGAAAGTTGGAAAGAAAACTGGTTTTTACCTCAATGAATATCTTGTCAATAATTGTGATTACAATATTGATCAAAATAATCATGGTTATCATTGTTTCCACAGTTGAGCAGCCTTACTGTAAAGGTTTCTTTCATTCGTCCAGTAAATCTCGTCTGGCCGAGTTACGATTGAATTAAAGTTATTAGTGCATCTTCTAAGAAGGTAATAAAAAAATTTTAAATTCTTTTATTAGAGCTTTAAAAAAAAAATCTCATTCTCAGGTTGCTGCTTCAAGTCGTGTCTTAGAGAACTTTACTAATCGGCTTTTCTATGTACAGTATGTGAATATTCCTGTAAAGTGCCCTGAGACAGCTTTCTTGGGATTTGCGCGCTATATAAATAAACTGAATTGAACTGAAAACTTAAACTACCTTATTATAAAATAAAATCATCTTTTCAATTATCGCCTTGATTAGTTTGAAATGTACCGGTAATATACTGTTAAATAAAGGTTAATAAATAAACAGTAAATCTTTTTTTTTTTAAATTGTCCAGATTGTACAGCTGTGCGACAAAGGACGAAACATTTATCTAATGTTTGATCCTCAGTGGACGTACGTTAAATACCCTGAACATTTAAATGCAAAGCTGCGATGACTGCAATCGATTGGCAGGTCAGAACTGGCAGCATGCAGAAAGAGGAGGAAGTTGATGAGGTCACAGAAAAGCTAATGTTAGCGGAGAGATCCTGCTCGGACCTTGTGGTGCTGCCCATGAAGCAGGAAGTGTAACGTGATTAGGTAGTAGTTGTGAGCTGGCGGTTTCATGTGGAAGACAAAGCGATGGATGCAGTACTCCAGGAAGGACCACAAGAACCAGCCCATCAAGAACAACACGAGGAACATGGACTTATGGACGGGAACAGAGAAGTCTGAGAACACACACACACACCATCTGAATATTCAAATATGAACGTGGATTTGTAAATGAAAACATCCTGGTGTTCATAAAGAGTGTGTGTGTTGTGCACAGGTGAGCGTTACCTGAAGTGATGCTTATTCTTGTGCTGCCCTGTGCCAGCGTGGTGTAGCAGTACCAGCTGAGGTAGAACACAACTGGGACCCAAACCACCAGCACCCAGTACCTGCAGCAACAGAACAGAAAATATCACAGTCCGGTTAAAGATTTAAAAATAAAGCTCACATTAAAATTAAAATAAAAAGCTCTGAAGATCTGCGTCCTGGAGTTTGTAAAACCACAGATTTATAGTTAAAAGTTGTTCAGGTTCAATCTAGAAAAGAACGCTTTGTGTGATCCGTTAGTGGTTGAAGAATGTCTCAGAGATGACTTTCAGCTACTACCACTTCAAATCTTAGCTCGTTATCAGTGAAATGGACCAAGTTGTAGGTGTTGGCACAAACTTGTGAGTTTTATTCACACAAAGTGGTGGTACAGTGTTTCCTCTAGGTCACCTTCCTTGGCGGGGAGCTCGTCGTGTTTTATTGTTGTCAACAGGGGAACGGGACAGAGCCATGTTTGTATTGTGCCCTGTGCTACTTCAATACTGACAGTTTGGTAGGCAGAGCGCTCGGTTCTGTTGACAGGACGGGGCGCCCCGCTTGTATAATGGTAGGGGAAACGCTGCAGTAGCTGCGAGTCATTCCGAACCTAACATCTCATAACATTACATGAGATCACACAGCTTCATTTTTAAGATGATCTTTGTTTAGAATGATCTTTTACTAGTTCAATGTCAGAGGTTATGAAGTTAAGATATATTATTACTAGTGTTCTTTCCCTTAAAACAAACAACCAAGTTGTCTCTCAAAACATTCTTATCCTGAAGAGATGCCCATGGACTGCATCTGTGAAGGCCAGGAGTGCCATGATGTGAGACTACAGATGGCTTCGAGGACACCCACTGGAACATTATCAAGCCAATAAGGATATAAAAAGCGAGCAGATAATGCAGCATGTTGCCATTCAAACATTTGATAATGTCAATAGACACAAACCGGATTCCAAAAAAGTTGAGACAATAAACAAATTGTGAATAAAAACTGAATGCAATGATGTGGAGATGGCAAATGTCAATATTTTATTCGTAATAGAACATAGATGACAGATCAAAAGTTTAATCTGAGTAAATGTAACATTTTAAAGGAAAAATATGTTGATTCAAAATTTCACAGTGTCAACAAATCCCAAAAAAGTTGGGACAAGTAGCAATAAGTGGCTGGAAAAAGGAAATTGAGCATATAACGAACAGCTGGAAGACCAATTAACACTAATTAGGTCAATTGACAACATGATTGGGTATAAAAAGAGCTTCTCAGAGTGTCAGTGTCTCTCAGAAGCCAAGATGGTAAGAGGATCACCAATTCCACCATTGTTGCGCAGAAAGATAGTGCAGCAATACCAGAATGGTGTTACCCAGCGTAAAATAGCAAAGACTTTTAAGTTATCATCATCAACCGTGCATAACATCAAAAGATTCAGAGAATCTGGAACAATCGCTGTGCGTAAGGGTCAAGGCCGTAAAACTCTACTGGATGCTCGTGATCTCCGGGCCCTTAAACGTCACTGCACCTCAAACAGGAATGCCACTGTCAAGGAAATAACAGAATGGGCTCAGGAATACTTCCAGAAAGCATTGTCAGTGAACACAATCCACCGTTGCCAGCTGAAACTCTACAGTGCAAAGAGGAAGCCATTTCTAAGCAAGCTCCACAAGCTCAGACGTTTGCACTGGGCCAGGGGTCATTTAAAATGGAGTGTGGCAAAATGGAAGACTGTTCTGTGGTCAGATGAGTCACGATTTGAAGTTCTTTATGGAACACTGGGACACCATGTCATCCGGACCAGAGAGGACAAGGATAGCCCAAGTTGTTATCAACGCTCCGTTCAGAAGCCTGCATCACTGATGGTATGGGGTTGCATGAGCGCTTGTGGCATGGGCAGCTTGCATGTCTGGAAAGGCACCATTAATGCAGAGAACTATGTTCAGGTTCTAGAACAACATATGCTCCATCTAGACGTCATCTCTTTCAGGGAAGACCCTGCATTTTTCAACAAGATAATGCCAGACCACATTCTGCAGCAATCACAACATCATGGCTACGTAGGAGAAGGATCCGGGTACTGAAATGTCCACCTGCAGTCCAGATCTTTCACCTATAGAGAACATTTGGCGCATCATAAAGAGGAAGGTGTGAGCTCATCACTCCAGTTTTAATGTCCCTTCATTGGCTTCCTGTCCAGTTTCGAATCCATTTTAAAGTTTTATTGTTTGTTTTTAAGTCTTTGAACGGTTTTAGTCCCTCTTATCTGTCTGAACTGCTTCAACTTTATGTGCCATCACGTGCTCTCAGATCCGCTGACCAGATGCTTTTAGCAGTCCCGAAAACCTTTTATAAGACCAGAGGAGACAGAGCATTTTCAGCTCTGGCTCCTAAATTGTGGAACGAGCTGCCACTGAAGGTCAGGCAGGCCCCATCAATATCTGTTTTTAAAACTCGTTTAAAAACACATATGTTTTCATTGGCTTTTAAACCAGAATGAGTTCACATCTCTGTTTTAATGTTGTATTATTTTACTTGTGATGTTCTGATATTTATATGATTGAGATTGATTGTTTTTATTGTTTTGTGCTTGTTTTTATTCTTGTACAGCACTTCGGACGGCTGCTGCTGTATTTTTAAGTGCTTTATAAATAAACTGGTATGGTATGGTAAAGAAGGCCCAAGACGATTGAACAGTTAGAGGCCTGTATTAGACATGAATGGGAGAGCATTCCTATTTCTAAACTTGAGAAACTGGTCTCCTCTGTCCCCAGACGTCTGTTGAGTGTTGTAAGAAGAAGGGGGGATGCCACACAGTGGTAAAAATGGACTTGTCCCAACTTTTTTGGGATTTGTTGACGCCATGAAATTTTGAAACAACATATTTTTCCCTTAAAATGATACATTCTCTCAGTTTAAACTTTTGATCTGTGATTTGTGTTCTATTCTGAATAAAATATTAGATGTTGGCACCTCCACATCATTGCATTCAGTTTTTATTCACAATTTGTTTAGTGTCCCAACTTTTTTGGAATCCGGTTTGTAAATCGAAGCAAATGAGTTCTTGTTTTTAATATTTCACTGTTTACGCCACCCTGATTTATTGTTTTATACACTGCTTTTATTTTAACTGCATTTTTACTGTAGTTTATTGTCATTGTTTACCATTATTGTTGTCTGTACTGTCCTTTGTGCTTCGTTTATCGCGGAATCGTTCTATTGTGGTCTTTCAAAATAAGACGGGACATGACACACAATTGGCTGATTGATAGAAGAGCCGCACGATCGGCATGGCATTTTTATTTTAAAGACCGTGTAAAGTGAAATTAGATTTGTGTTTTTAGTTTATCACATGGCATAAATATGTGTTATTAATCACCCATATAAATCTGACTGATTAAAAACATTGTTTTCCTTATAAAATTAAGTGTCAAAAATCATGAAAAAACATGATTTTCCCTTAGTCTGGAACTGTGGGGGCGTGTCAGCACGTGGGCGTGGTTTCAGCGCAGTTCTGCAGCTCAGAGAGCAAGTAGGAGGACTCTCTCGCTCAGAGCTGAACTGTGTGGAGGAGGAAGACAGGTTCATCAGTAAACCTGCTCTGTTTGCTCCTTTTTCCAAGAGTTACGCTGTTTTTAGTGCACAAACAACTCTGGTTTTATTTTTAAAGTTGAGGACGCAACTATAATTCATAACTCCGCTGTTATGTGTTTAGAAGATGAGCGGACTCGCGCGGCTGCACCGGTCCGACCCGACACATCGCATGCGGGGGCTGTGTTGGTGATTAAGATAAAGAGTAATCACGTTGATAACTAAGTATGCAATGGACCTGTCGCATTTTCTTAGCAAAAAAGGAGCTTGTGAACTTGTAGGGCACAGGCTTAGCAATAAAAAAAAGAAAGAAAGAAAAGAAACAGGAAAGGCGGCGGCGGTGTCCGGAGGCTGAGGAGGGAGACGGTCAGTAGCAGGTGCCCTGACCATTAAAACATCCTGGGAAGATGCAGGAACGAGGCATAATTGATTAGCTAGCTAACAATGAACAAAATATCTATGCTATTGCTATCTGATGCTATCTGCGAGTCGCGAGTGAACG
>JBBPBX010006973.1:32979-49697 GCA_038048925.1 Garcialebias charrua | reverse complement strand
TATTGAACTGTAGCTGAACATAATCTCCCTTCTCATCGTTAGATGATTGTAGTTTAAAACGAGACTCATTGTTTAAATGCACAGAGAATAAATAATATTTCTACTAAAATTTAAACTCAGAACAAAAGCTGACATTCATTCATTCATTCGTTCAACCTGTATTTTGACAGGTTAATCCCATTGAGCCTCGGGGACTCATTTACAAGAGAGACCTGAACATGATTGTGTTTTGAGAGCCGTTTGAACAACAACAAAATTACAAGTTACTGTATTTTACCAGTTTGAAAGCAGGAATCTATTTTCTGAACAAATAAACTTATTTGACCTTTTTTAAGGCCCCATCAGAGCTCTGCGTTTGGCCGTACGTACGCAGAGGCACAAGCGTACCATGTACGCGCCAAGCTCAAATTTTACAACCGCGTACGCGAGGCGCGTTGTCTCACAATAAACTGCCTGGTGCCAGACTGTTTTGTATGAGACACAAATGTATTAAATTCCCCTTCTTCATCCCTGATCTGGACTTTTCTTTTGTTTGTTTTTTGCCAAAAGTCAAGTGATCGCTTCCTCCTCCGCTGATGAGGAAATGAATGAATTTGTCGTGAGCGAATTAAACTCGTGTCCTACGTGGCTGCGCGAGGTTCTGCAAATTTCCTGGTGTGCTGTGGGCTGCAGGACCAGCGCTCCCTGTTTTTTTAAATTTTTTAGAACTTTTTAATAAGATAGAACACCGCTGCGCAGCCTGCGCTGAAGCTGTGTGAAGTGCCGGCTCGCCTTTCTTTCTTTCTCCCCCCGACCTGTCAATCAATTCAGTAGGCATGTCAGCAAATGACCAATCAGTGAACGCTCTGCGCTGTGAATTTGGAGCGAAAACGCAAGAACGAACGCAGAGCTGTGCGACGTACAGGCCGTACGCAGAGCTCTGCGGGGGGGCTTTAATGTGACAACAGAAGCTGTATGATCAGATCTGAAGGTTTTACCACTTTGTTGCATCACCTAATCAAATTATTGAACTTCTTTCGTTTTGCTAATTTTTTATCCAACTTAAAAAATATATATAAAAAACTAATTTAAACTATTATATTCCTTCAAAAATATATTGATTGAAAAAACAAAGTTATTTAAGAAAAATCTAATTTCTCCGTCAATGTTTTGTTATCAAAGTACAAACAGGATTTCAGATTTTGGCATTTTAGCTTCAGTTTTTTTTTATACAGCCAAGATAAAAAAAAAAAAACATTTTATTTAGTTTAGCAGTTTGGATAATTAAGAACCTCAGATTCTGTATTTAAGTCTGCATTAAAAGATTTGTATGTTAAAAAAATAAAATTACAAATGAAACGATTTAGATTTAGGATATTTATTATCAGAAATAAAGAAAGAAGAAGTGAAAGTGTCTCAGTCATGCACTTGTAAAAAGCTCAGGACTTCTGCAACTTCCCTACAGATGATTATAAGATTTAAAGTTTTTTTTCCTCTCGTGGAGGTGGTGGGGGTTTACAAATGAAAACTTTTTCTAACCTCGCAGAGTTAGCAGGAGGTCGGTGTTTACATTTTTATTACTTTAACTGAAAAACGGTCGTGGATATAAAAAGTCCCTCCTAAAATCATGTTTTCAAGACCAACTGTTCCGAGACCTGAGAGTACTTGGAGGACTGCCTGTCACCCGCCGCAGTTTTAAACTCATCACATCTTGTGATGAGAAGTTACAACAGTTTGGGTCAAACTTTGTAAATATGATTACAGTACATGCAATAAAGACAATTGAAGCACGTGTTGTGGATGACCCTCAGCTACTACCACAACAAATTTAAACTCAACTTCTGTAAAATTAACTGAATTTTAGCCATTTTCTTGTTTGCTAAGCTCAGTTAGCTGTGGCGGCCATCTTGAATTGGGTTGCCACCATCAGCTGTAGAGGTGAATCCAAAGTTTATTCCCTGAAAGTTTCTGTCCTGTTTGAGATATTTTGCTAACAGACTAAGCTGGCTGCAAATAGTAATGAGGACATTTTAAGCACAGATGCACAGAACATTAGTGCTCAGAGTGCGTGTTGTGGATGACTCAACTACTACCACCAAATTTCAGCTCCGTATTTAAAATTGTGTGAATTAAAGCCATTTCTCTGTTTGCTAAACTTGCTTAGCTGTGGCGGCCATCTTGAATCAGGTTGACTCCAAATGTGAACGACCTGCTGAAGCGCATTCAGTGAAGTTTTATGAAAATCCACTCAATGATTCGTGAGCGACTTCGCTAAAACATTGTCGCCCGCCTTCCTGCAGCGGTTGATAAGACTTCCACGATGAAGACGCTGGTTTCAGCTTCTAAAATCAACAGGTTAACTTAAAATAATAAAAAGGTCACGAGTTGAGGACGTGCCTCACATTCCTGAGTCAGGCGGTTTGAACGAACTGAAGCTGGACGAGGAGTTTTCGGATTAAATCCCTGCGGCCCGGCAGCGTACATCCAAGGAGGGAGTATCCCGCCGTGAAGATCTGTGTCGGTGTGACAAGTGAACCTCATGCAGTGAAATGATCCGTTTGAACATGGACTGGGGGAAGCGATAAACGCCATCACACCGCCGAGGTTTACGAGCTGCAGTGAGGCGAGGTTAACAGTGAGAAAACCAAAACATTGCATCAACGCAGCACGATGTCGCCCGGAGGCAGAGAGAGCGAGAAGGACCGGTTGAATATGTCATTATCAGAATGAACCGCGCCAACACATGGTATGCTGGAAAAATAAGTTGCACAATTATGAATCAATAATAATAATAATAATAATAATAATAATAATGAATTTAATTTATAACGCACTTTTCATTAATGAAAATCTCAAAGTGCTAAATGGATGTGTGTGCTCAAGTACAAAAATAAACAGTTTTCTGAGCGGATGTTGTACAGTTATGTACGGCTGTGAACGAAGCCCATGAGCTCTGGTCATTTGTTTTCATGAGGTTTTTCCTATTCAAGAAAATAAATTTTTGACTTTAATCTCAGAAAACCTTTTCCTTTCTTTTATAATTTTGCAAATTTCCAGTAAACATTTGAGTTTTTTTCTTCTGGTAAATGTAAAATTTTAAACCTGGACGTTTTGACAGTTTTCTCGTAAATTTATACTTTTACAAAAACACCATCTTAGTTATGTTTTCATTCATGTTTACATTTGATTATGGAAAATCTGAGTCTTGCAAGTCTATGATGCTCCAATATGAAAAACTATCCAAGTGTTTTCATGTAAATATATGACAAGGGTCACCTACAACAACACTCCCTGTATGAGAAGTTCCAGTCTGGATTCAGGGCAGCTCACAGTACAGAGACTGCATTGCTGAGGGTTACCAATGATGTCCTCTTGGCTGCTGACACTGGCTCTCCCTCCATCCTTGTCCTCCTTGACCTCACTGCAGCCTTCGACACTGTGGACCATAGTATCCTCCTCCACCGTCTTCATGTGGAGGTCGGTCTCTGCGACACAGTCCTGGACTGGTTCAAATCTTTCCTCTCCAATAGGCTGGAATGTGTTAGTCTTGGCAACGCCACGTCCCAGACAGTTTGTGTCTCCTGTGGTGTCCCTCAGGGGTCGGTTCTGGGGCCCCTGCTGTTTTCCCTTTACATGCTGCCTTTAGGTCAAATTATTAATCAGTTCAACATTTCTTTTCACTGTTATGCCGACGATACACAGCTTTACATCAGGACTGGAGCATCCTCATCTTCCACCTTGTCATCTCCATCTTCACTCACTGCCCTCTCTGCCTGCCTGGAGGCAATTAGGGCATGGATGAATCAGAACTTTCTTCAATTAAACTGCTCCAAGACTGAGGCCATACTGATTGGCACCCCTCACCAGGTACAAACATCTCCTATAACAAGACTTTCCTTTTCTGGACAAGACATCCCCCTCTCCACCTCTGTTACTAATCTTGGAATAAAAATGGACTCCAATCTTACATTTGAAAATCACATTAAGCATCTGTTTAAAACTTGCTTCTTCCATCTTCGAAACATCTCCAGACTTCGCCCATCCCTAACTTTTTCCGATGCTGAGAAGCTCGTCCATGCTTTTGTCTCCTCCAGGCTCGACTACTGCAACTCCCTGTTTATTGGAATCCCTGGCAAAAACCTTCAGAAACTTCAATATATTCAAAACAGTGCAGCAAGGATCTTGTTGAGAGTTCGTAAATTTGAACATATTACGCCCATTCTCCATAACCTTCATTGGCTTCCTGTCGCCTACAGAATTCAGTACAAAACTGCTCTCATTACACATCAATGCTTACACGGAACTTCACCAGATTATCTGAAGGATATTCTCATTCCATACTCATCCACCCGTTCGCTGCGGTCACAGAACAGCAATCTCCTTCACATTCCGAGAACCAAATTAAGGACCATGGGAGACCGGGCTTTCAGTGTGGCTGCCCCCCGCCTGTGGAACTCTCTTCCTGAATGTCTAAGAGCCCCACAGTCTGTGGTTGACTTTAAGAGCGACTTGAAGACCTTTCTTTTCGACCAAGCATACTCTACCTCCTCATGATTCTACTTTTGATCTTAGCTGATATTGTTATTGATTTTAATTGTTTTATTATTTGTTTTATTGTCATTTAATTCTGTTGCTCCTTGTAGCACTTTGAGATTTTCATTAATGAAAAGTGCGTTATAAATTGAATTCATTATTATTATTATTATTACAATAATGTCAGAATTTCAGAATTTTTCTCTGAATTTTACCTCCTGCTCCTTTCATCACAACCTCACCCTACAAAGCTGGGACGTTGTGTAAAATGTAAATAAAAGCTGAACGCAGCACTTTGAGTTTCATAAACCTGTAGTTTATATTCACAATGGAACATAATGAACATAGACATTAAAACTATATAAAAACAGGTTGTTTTAAGTGGTACAAATAAACAGCTGGAGGAGCATTTTGCAAATAATTAGTTTAACAAAGGTCAGTGAAAGGACGGTGTACAAACAGAGCATTTCAGAGAGGCTGACTCGCTCAGAAGTAAAGATGGGCAGAGGTTCACCAGTCTGCAAATAACTCAGCAGTGTAAAATAAATTAACAATTTCAGAATAAAGTTCCTGAATGAAATCCAGTTCATAGTCTCATCAACAGATTAGAAGAATCTGTAGAAATCTCTGAGCTCAAAGGACGAGGCTGAGAGTTAATGTTGGTTGATCGTGGTCTTTGGGCCCTCAGGGGCCACTAGATTAAAACAGGTCTGGTTCTGTTCTGGGCTCAGGAACACTTGTACAGATCATTGTCTGTAAACACAGTTCATCCTCAGATGCTGCTTAAAGCTCTATCAGGCAAAGAAGAAGCCAGATGTGAACACCATCCAGAACCACTGCCTCGTCTCAACGTGGAGAACTCAGATGGATCAAAATCTGAGATTCTTTTTGGAAACCACTGATTCCATGTCCTCCATACTAAAGAGGAGAGGAACCATTAAAACTCGTCAGCTCCCCGTTCAAAAGCCTGCCTCTCTGATGGTATGGGGGTGCATTAATGCGTCAGCCATGAGCAGCTTGCAGGTCTTGCAGCTCCATCAGTGCACAGGTTTTAGACTGGAACAAGACCACATTCATACTAAAACCTCCAGCAGCCGGTCTCCTCAGGTCCTGGACGTTTACAGACTGTTAGAAGAAGACAGGACTCTTCACTGAGGAAACATGGATCCTGGAACAACTTTCAGATGTTTTCTTGACGTAAAATTAAAAATTACAGCACATTTTCCCAAAGACGTACAATAACTTCATGCATGATTTGTTTGTTTCATTGTGAATAAAATGATGTGCACATCTTTACATTCTCTTTATTTACATTTTACACAACGTCTCAACGTTTTGAGAATTGGAGCGGTTATTTTTTATACGCTGTCGTAGCCAAGCCTTGGGAACAGGTTTAGATTAAACTCTTATTTATGTTATCCTAAAGTACTTTTTGTTTGCACATGCTCCTGTTTGACAGTGTGAGAACTGCAGACTCCAAACAAACACCAGGACAGCTTTAGAAGAGACCGGGTGAATAACCTGGAGGCTGTTCACTCAAACCAGACCAACCCCTCGTTTTTTTTTTATTTTTTATACGCGCTTCATTCTTGTCATACCGCAGGATGTAACTAGTGATGTAACTTCATCTATTTCAACACGCGCAAAGGAAATATTTCACCTGTGTGATCCCGGGCCGGAGGAGCTCACCTTGTCCAGGTCCACAGGACTGCAGCGGTTGTACGGGGACATTTCGTCGTCTTCGTCCACCTGCTTTTCTGTCGTTTTCTCTGCAGTCTTTTCATTCATCTGTTCACTGACTTTCTTCCTTTCCCTCAGAGTCTGAAATAAATAAAAAATAAAGAAGTGATTATTAGAATATACATCAACTATTTTCAAATGTAATCATTTATTCTAAGGTTTGGTCAACCTGCTTTGCTGAGCCCCTGATCTTTCCTCCCCCCTCCTGAATGTCAAACTCATCTCCACCTCAGGCGAGCTCAGATTTTAAATGGCAGCCTTTGAACTTATAACACCTCAACGTTGGGCCGTTACCATTTTAACTTCATTAAATGTTACAGAATGAACAATGAAAGCCACGTTTATGAGTGTTTGTGAAGAAGCTGCACGGACTTGTCCTTAAGGTGCGATTGTGATTTATTGTTACAAACAGGTGCCTGAATCCCTCCCACCACTGCACCCGACACGATGGCAAAAAGCCTCCGTCTCAAAGTGAGCGTGCTCTGAGTCGAGCTTTCATCGTGTTTACAATAAAACTTGTACAAGCCAAAAATATATAATACGCAAAGCATGCAGAGATTTTGTGATAAATTCTCAAGATGCAAGACAACGATGTATGTCATGAATAGTAAAAATAAACTTATAAAATATTTCTAGTACTAGATCAGTACACAGGCTCATTGTTCTTTAATGCATATCACCCGACATGTGGAGGATGACTCCCAGCTACCACCATGCCACATTTTAGCTCAGTATCTGCAAAACTGGCTGAGTTACAGCTATTTTTGTGGTGGCTAAGCTCGAGTAGCTGAGGCAGCCATCTTGAATTGGGTAGACTCCAAACGTTAATTATGTAGGCGAACAGCCAAAAATTACTTTCTGAAACCTTCTTTAAAATCTGTAAAAATGATTCATGAGATATTTTGCTAATCGACAAAGTTGCCTCCAACAGTTGAAGTTAAGTTTTAATCAAAGAGCTTTTCCAATCTGTTAGCCCTCAGATTTTATGTTGGGGGACCAGTCTCAGCTACTACTACACCTAATTCTAGTCATTATCTGTAAAAATGACTGAGTTGGAGACATTTTTTGGACGTCGGGAATGCTTTTTGTACAACTTTACCCAAAACAGCACCAAATGTAAGCAGTGAACCATTTCAATTATTTTGAACAGACTTTTATTTGAGACAAAATATTGAATAAACGCTCAAACAACAGATGCTGTTACACAGCAAACCTGTTGCTTCCAGGGTGATGTTCGGAGTGGAACAGTTTCACCACACGGACCTATGATACCCTGCTTCTTGTAAAAAAACCTGATTAAATTCAAGACGGCATCATGATCATCTCCAATCTTCAGTGCTGCCGCACATCCTTTCGGTTTGCCAGGTGAAATATTTATCACTTGGTTGGTGGGAGCCTCTTATGGTTTGTCACTGACAGCAATTTAACACCTTTTGTTGCAACTTTATACCGTCCCGTCTCCACAACCTGCACATGAACACAAAAACAAACTTGAGGGTTCATTGAAGTATCAAGAAAAATGGATTTCAACTCACTACGCTGATGATTGAAGGACCTCGTTTTATTCAGTCCTGAAAGAGATGTTTCCGCTTTTTCACAGACCTTCAGTGCCACAAAACCAGATGTTTTTTTTTTTAAAGCAAAGCGCAAAATATCAAACCAATAAAATAATATGATCCAGATCTGAGCTCAGATTGTTCCTGATAATCTGTCGGAATGAAGCCAAAAAACACTGAACACGACTGATGCACCCGTGCAACAAGCTTCTCCCCAGAAACTGTTTTTAAAACATCCAGATGCATGCTCAATGATCCAGGTTTTTAAAACATCCTGATGCTCAATGATCCAGGTTTTTAAAACATCCTGATGCTCAATGATCCAGGTTTTTAAAACATCCTGATGCTCAATGATCCAGGTTTTTAAAACATCCTGATGCTCAATGATCCAGGTTTTTAAAACATCCTGATGCTCAATGATCCAGGTTTTTAAAACATCCTGATGCTCAATGATCCAGGTTTTTAAAACATCCTGATGCTCAATGATCCAGGTTTTTAAAACATCCTGATGCTCAATGATCCAGGTTTTTAAAACATCCTGATGCTCAATGATCCAGGTTTTTAAAACATCCTGATGCTCAATAATCCAGGTTTTTAAAACATCCTGATGCTCAATAATCCAGGTTTTTAAAACATCCTGATGCTCAATAATCCAGGTTTTTAAAACATCCTGATGCTCAATAATCCAGGTTTTTAAAACATCCTGATGCTCAATAATCCAGGTTTTTAAAACATCCTGATGCTCAATAATCCAGGTTTTTAAAACATCCTGATGCTCAATAATCCAGGTTTTTAAAACATCCTGATGCTCAATAATCCAGGTTTTTAAAACATCCTGATGCTCAATAATCCAGGTTTATAAAACATCCTGATGCTCAATAATCCAGGTTTTTAAAACATCCTGATGCTCAATAATCCAGGTTTTTAAAACATCCTGATGCTCAATAATCCAGGTTTTTAAAACATCCTGATGCTCAATAATCCAGGTTTTTAAAACATCCTGATGCTCAATAATCCAGGTTTTTAAAACATCCTGATGCTCAATAATCCAGGTTTTTAAAACATCCTGATGCTCAATAATCCAGGTTTTTAAAACATCCTGATGCTCAATAATCCAGGTTTTTAAAACATCCTGATGCTCAATAATCCAGGTTTTTAAAACATCCTGATGCTCAATAATCCAGGTTTTTAAAACATCCTGATGCTCAATAATCCAGGTTTTTAAAACATCCTGATGCTCAATAATCCAGGTTTTTAAAACATCCTGATGCTCAATAATCCAGGTTTTTAAAACATCCTGATGCTCAATAATCCAGGTTTTTAAAACATCCTGATGCTCAATAATCCAGGTTTTTAAAACATCCTGATGCTCAATAATCCAGGTTTTTAAAACATCCTGATGCTCAATAATCCAGGTTTTTAAAACATCCTGATGCTCAATAATCCAGGTTTTTAAAACATCCTGATGCTCAATAATCCAGGTTTTTAAAACATCCTGATGCTCAATAATCCAGGTTTTTAAAACATCCTGATGCTCAATAATCCAGGTTTTTAAAACATCCTGATGCTCAATAATCCAGGTTTTTAAAACATCCTGATGCTCAATAATCCAGGTTTTTAAAACATCCTGATGCTCAATAATCCAGGTTTTTAAAACATCCTGATGCTCAATAATCCAGGTTTTTAAAACATCCTGATGCTCAATAATCCAGGTTTTTAAAACATCCTGATGCTCAATAATCCAGGTTTTTAAAACATCCTGATGCTCAATAATCCAGGTTTTTAAAACATCCTGATGCTCAATAATCCAGGTTTTTAAAACATCCTGATGCTCAATAATCCAGGTTTTTAAAACATCCTGATGCTCAATAATCCAGGTTTATAAAACATCCTGATGCTCAATAATCCAGGTTTTTAAAACATCCTGATGCTCAATAATCCAGGTTTTTAAAACATCCTGATGCTCAATAATCCAGGTTTTTAAAACATCCTGATGCTCAATAATCCAGGTTTTTAAAACATCCTGATGCTCAATAATCCAGGTTTTTAAAACATCCTGATGCTCAATAATCCAGGTTTTTAAAACATCCTGATGCTCAATAATCCAGGTTTTTAAAACATCCTGATGCTCAATAATCCAGGTTTTTAAAACATCCTGATGCTCAATAATCCAGGTTTTTAAAACATCCTGATGCTCAATAATCCAGGTTTTTAAAACATCCTGATGCTCAATAATCCAGGTTTTTAAAACATCCTGATGCTCAATAATCCAGGTTTTTAAAACATCCTGATGCTCAATAATCCAGGTTTTTAAAACATCCTGATGCTCAATAATCCAGGTTTTTAAAACATCCTGATGCTCAATAATCCAGGTTTTTAAAACATCCTGATGCTCAATAATCCAGGTTTTTAAAACATCCTGATGCTCAATAATCCAGGTTTTTAAAACATCCTGATGCTCAATAATCCAGGTTTTTAAAACATCCTGATGCTCAATGATCCAGGTTTTTAAAACATTAGCGAGGCCTCAATCTGTCAACAACCAGGAAATGTTACCTGTGGTAGATGGCTCAGTGCCACTTTGTTGAATTACAGTTCATTATGATTAATATCTTTGGCAGGTTAAACATAAACAGAAGTAATTTAAGACATCTGTCTGTCGCAGAGGAAACAGGTCCAGCAAAGAAACCCAGATGTTTCTCTCCAGTCCAGACAGGATACATGTATACGAACCCACCAGTGGATTCTGGGTGTGCCCCAGGGTCTCCTCAAAGTGTGACACCCCCAAAATCCACCAGAGGGAGGCAATCAGGAGGCGCCTGAAGTCACTCTGCTGACTCCTGTGGATGAGGAGGTGCAGCATGACAGAGCTCCTCAGCTTAAGATGAACCCAGCAGGAAGGTTATTTCAGGCTCCTGGAGCCCCTCGTTCTTCTGGTCATGCCTCCACGTTTTGGGACTAAAATTGACAAACGTCAACTCGTAGCACCACATTTAAAGATGGAAACCATCCACAAGAGTTGTATAAACCCAGGACAACGTTCCTGCAGGGGTTTGTAAACAAACGGACTGGAACCACAACATTCACGTGAAGGTTTTGTGCACAACGGGATGCATATCACCCACCACCATCCATGAAGCGTTTTCAGTTATGAACTTCACACGTTGTGAATGTTTTAGTTAAGTTATATTGCACCGTATTGCCAGATGTCACAGTCAGTGCACGTGCTGTGAATGACTCAGATTTTAACCCGATCAATACCTGTAAATTTGTCCAAGTATTGACATTTTATTGTTACCTAATGATTATTATTTGAATGTTTCATAAAATCCAAAGGTTTTGCTAACAAACACACAAGCAAACGCATTATATTTTGGGTCAGGCTTCTTTCAGCTTTTCCCTCTTCAGGGGTCACCACAACAAGTCCTCCTCCATCTCTGTCCTCACTCCAACTACCTCCATGTTTCTAACTGCATCTATATACCTTCTCTTTGTCTTTTTCCAGGCAGCTGCATTTCTAACATCCTTCTACCAATATACCCACTGTCCCTCCTCTGGACATGTCCAAACCACTGTCCCTCCTCTGGACATGTCCAAACCACTGTCCCTCCTCTGGACATGTCCAAACCATCTCAGTCTGGCCTCCCTAACTTTATCTCCCAGTTGTTCAACATGTGCTGTACCTCTGATGATCTCATTCCTGATCTTATCCATCCTTGTCACTCCTAAGGAGAACCTCAGCATCTTTATTTCTGCCACTTCCAGTTCTTTCTCCTGTCTTTTTGTCCATGTCTCCAGACCATACAATATAGCTGGTCTCACCACTGTCTTGTAAACTTTGACCTTTGTTGACACCTTTTGTCGCAAATCACTCCTGAAATTTTCTCCATCCTGCCTGGACTCTCTTCTTCACTTCTTTACCACATGGACAGTGAACCTCAAGTACTTGAAGGCCTGCACCTTTGTGACCTCTGCTCCTTGTAGCCTCACTGTTCCACTGGCCTCCCTCTCATTCACACACATGTACTCTGTCTTACTATGGCTGACTTTCATTCCTCTTCTTTCAAGTGCATACCTCTACCTCTCCAAGTTCTCTTCCACCTGTTCCCTGTTCTCACCACAGATCACAATGTCATCTGTAAACATCATAGTCCATGGGGATTCCTGCCTGACCTCATCTGTTAATCTTTTGGGTCATGCAATAATGTTTTGAAAAAAAGGAAGTAGAGATCATTTTAGAAACTCTTCCACACACAGTCACAAACATTACCTAAAGTTCTTTCACAGAACTGTTTTCAACACCCTGCCAGGAATAAATGACTGAAGTTATGCCAACAATAAATAAATAAGTGGACTAGTTCCTCTGCAGTCTGTTTTATCACCATGTTAGGTTCACATTATTATGTTCACCTAACATTATCCAAGGAATTGGTTAAAATAAGTTCTTTGCGAGAGCCACTCTGACAGATTATTACTAGTGTTTTAATGTGAAACGGCGTCTGAAGAGCACCTCAAACATTACAGATGGTGGAAAGTGAAACATTCTGAAGGAACGTTGGCGACTCAAACTAGATATAAAAACAATCACAACCAGAGTTATAAACCTTTTGCCTTTTTTTTAATTCTCACACCCATTACTGCACACACACACATACCAAAACAAGCAGTTTTTTTTTTGCTGCGTTGACTTTATGCATTAGAATGATGTAACGTGTCACTCCCTCTGCATCAGCAGCAGCCACAGCCTACGTGATCCAGCTTCACGCATGGCCTGACAAACTCCAGCTCTGCACCGGAGACCAGCGCTGAGGGTGTGGTGTGCTCAGAGCCAGGTAACGGGGAGGAATGCTTTGATCAAAACAGAAGGGTCACTATCGCCCACCACTGACAGGCGAATGGAGGCGATAATATCAGTGTTTGTGACCAAAACACCTCATGAATCAGTGAATGAAACTCAGTTATCACTGGATCTGCATCAAAAACTGACATAATTCAAGATGGCCACTAAAGACAGTTGACATTTCCAAACACAATAATGGCTCCAACACATTCACTTTCATAGATATTGAGCAAACATTTGGTGTGGCAGTTTATGAGAGTCATCCCCAAAATGTATTCAGAGTGTGAAATCAAATATATAGACATATAAAACAACTTTAACTCTATCGTGTCTAAACATAAAAATTATTTTAGTCGAGAACTGTTCGAGGTGATGCAAGATCTATAAATATACTTTTCACATCTCTTTGTATTTTATATTTTATTACAGCACACCACAGCTCATGATGGCCTTTTAAATTTAATTCAGTTCAGTTAATTTATATAGAGCCAAGTTCAAACAGAAGTTGTCTCAGGGTGATGCAGAAAAAACATTCACATTCATTATAAAAGCCAACTAGTACATTATTTGATTTGATTCGATTGATTTATTCATTCATTTTATGATTAAAACAACAAAACAATACAATACAATAAGAGAAAAATATATATAAAATGAAAGGCGGCAGAAGAAGAAAAAATCTTATTTTTTCTGCCCCTTTTTCTCCAATAAACAATTCATACAGACAACTCCTTTGATTACAAAGTTAATAATCAACTTAATTTTAACCTCCAAAAATAAACACTTGATACAACCAACTCATATAATTTCCAAAATAGTGAACAACTTAATTATTAATTACTACCCTCGGTATCATACACAAACTTCCAAATTTCAACTCATTTAAATATATGTTTTTAACCGTTTAAACTTAATCATTCTTTTGAATGCAACCATTGATCTGACCACTTTAATATCAGACTCCAATTTATTCCATAACCCTATTCCTTGAACTATGGTAGATCTTCCCCTCGAACTAGTCCTAAAAGGTGGCTTCACAAATACATTTGTCCCCTTAAGATTATAATTACTCGTTCTTCTGACAAAATATTTCTGAATATTAGAAGGAAGTGCATTAGTTTGAGCTTTATACAAAATTAACAAAATATTATAATCAATTAAATCATAAAATTTCAACAGTTTCATTTGATAAAACAAAATGCTTGAAGAATGATGAGAATTCTTTCTGGTGATAATTCTAATAGCTCTTTTTTTGCAATATAAAAATTGGAGTAAACATTATCTATCTAAGGAAGCCCAGCAGGTTGTGTTGCATCTTTACTTCGTCACAGTCTCCCATTCTGAGCAAGCACAAAGGCGAAAGTGGAAAGGAACAACTCCCTTTTAACAGGAAGAAACCTCCAGCAGAACCAGGCTCATGCAGGATGAGCAGCCATCTGCTTTGACCAGCTGGGGTTTGAGAGGACAGGAAGTAGAAACAGACAAACACAGAATGACAGGTCCAGGTTAACTTTCTATAGGAAGAAAAAAAAAAAAACATGTTAAGGATAGAAAGAGTTACAAAGACAAACAATGTAGAGTAGAGCAAGACAAGACAGCAGCAGAGTGAGGAAATGTGGTCACTTCACCCTCCTGCAGTCTAAGTCTATAGCAGCATAATTAAGGTATAGCTCAGGAAACTCAAGTAGACCCTAACTATAGGATTTATCAAAAAGTAGACTTAAGTCCAGTCTTAAAACTGGGCAAGGTGTCAGCCTCATGGACAGAAACTGGAAGTTGGTTCCACAAGAGAGGAGCCTGATAACCAAAAGATCTGCCTCCCATTCTACTTGTAGAAACTCTAGGAACCACAAGTAAACCAGCAGTCTGAGAGTGAAGTGCTCTGTTCGGATCAAAAAGGCGTTCAATACAAGATCAACTGGACTTTATGTGTTGCAAATAAACTTGCATAAATAAATAATCCAACACAAATTTAACTAGTTTTCCTCTCTTTGAGTCATTAAATCAAGTTTTAAACTCAACATGAGATGAGAGCAAGTTGTGCTTCAAAATATGGATGACTTAAGAGTCAGGTCTAAAAATATTTTACACAGAATCCGAAGTTTATCCGTTGCAAGTAAACTTTGATCTTGTATTGAACGCTTTTTTGATTTTTATCATGTCCTGGACGACTGAGAATCTTCACCAGCATATTGCTCTGTTAGGAATGTATGAAACTACAAGATCTGTAATATAAGATGGAGCTAGGTTGTTGAGAGCTTTGTATGTTAGAAGTAAGATTTTAAATTGTTTTTTGAATTTGATCGGGAGCCAATGAAGAGAAGCTAAAACTGGAGAGAGATGATCTCCCCTAAAATTTCAGGTATTAAAAAAAAATAAAGCGGCTTTGTCCCGTTTACAAAAGGAGTTTACTTCTCTGCACGGTGCTTTGAATAAACACTGATGTCCTGCAAAGATTGTTGCAAAATCTCTTAAATGGTCATTAAAAAAATGCATCAACTGACTGATTTTTTTTTTAAATGAAATAATTTTCATAAACTCAAGTTAAAGTTCTCAAAAATTAAATATGTTGTGATCACAGTGGAGACTCAATAGAAATGCATCAACACTTAAAGATGTCAGGTCATTGTGCCTGCTGAACAGGTAAGACCAACTCGCTGTTGTTCACAGAAAAACACAAAGCTACACTTCTACAAGTTCTAATGTCAGAAAACAGACTAATGTGAACTCTGAAGTACAGATGGCTCAAATATAATGCGTCATCCACACTGAACAACTCAGTCGACGCCAACAGTAAAAACCACAAATACATCAAACACAAATTTAACTACGGTAGTTTTCCTCTCTGTGCATCATTAAATCATGTTTTAAACTCAACATGAGATGAGAGCAAGTTGTGCTTCAAAATATGGATGACTTAAAGCTGCACTATGTAACTTTGTAGTGCAGTCTGTAACTTTTCTAACAATATATTTTTAACATACTCTGATGCATGCTCAATTTAATTTTAACATACTCTGATGCATGCTCAATATTTTTAACATATTTCTTCACTCTGTCACTGACAGACTGATGTTAGACAAAGTAATCTCTGAAAAAAACTATAGTCCCCTTGCTTCTCTATCAGCATTTATAAAAACACTAAAAACACAGAGTGACCCGCCGTTAACCAGCCAATAAAAACAGAGCTTGAATTTGAATCAGCCAATAAAAACAGAGCTTGAATTTGAATTTCAGCAGAGCAAGGGGGAGCAGAGCCATATATGGCTCTGAGGGGGAGGGATCAGAATGCTTTGCCTGTTGAAATTTTTTCTAAGTTCTGTGCTCTACAGAAAGTTACACATAGCACCTTTAAGAGTCAGGTCTAAAAATATTTTTACACAGAATCTGAAAGTCACGACTGAGAAACAAAAAACAATTCATCGAAGACCTGAGAGCTTCATATTACCCGATATGTACCTATATCTCTTTGAGAGTCACCTTAGAACTTCTAACCAATTTCCTGTTTTCAGTCAAACAGTTTTTAATCCTTTTTATAGATTCATCTAGAATCAAGAACAAATTGTGACATAAAAACCTAAAATTTTTAATTGAAAATTGTTCTTTCCCGAGTTATGAGTTGACAAAATGTATTTAAGAGGCCTTTATATAAATCATAGGTCAAGGTTAAAATAAATACATAAATAAATGAATGAAAAAAGGCCAGGGCCAAAAATCAAAGAAAATATTCTGAAACTGAATATTAAGGTCTGGTTTTAAAAAGCAAATAAAGACTTATGATAGTACATAACCATTACAGTATATATATTTTTTTTAAACTATGATCACCACTTTTAACAAAAGCTGTATCTGTATCAACAGCAAACTGAATAATTTTCATTCAACCTTTATTTATACAGGTTAATCCCATTGAGCCTCGGGGACTCATTTACAAGAGAGACATGAATTTTAACAAAGAGTGATGACTACAGTGGACAACAACGACAACAATATACTGTACAATCGTAAAAAAGGCATACCATTTTTTTTACAAGTTAAAATAAAATGGCAACCAAAAGGACAATCAAAAG